>JARVGP010000781.1:0-56851 GCA_029876185.1 Mansonella ozzardi | reverse complement strand
AAAAAAAAAATTTAATTAAAAAAAATTTTAAATTAAAATCCATTTTAAAATTTTTTAAAAAAAAAAAAAAATCTTAATTTTTTTTTTTTTTTTTTTTTTTGCTGGTCTAGAAGAAAGTAAATATAAAAAATATAAAGTACATAGCAGAATGACTGTCAATTCAACTGGCCAATTCAATCGTTTGTAAATTTATTTCAGTGGTCAACAAAGTTAATAAATTTATAATTTATTACAAAACTTTATGTTGAATTTCTTGTCACATTAATGTCAGCTTAACAAAGAAGTTTCTTCTCTTTGGGTGTTTACATGTGTGTTTCCCTCTCTCTCTGTTTCAAATATCTAAACTTATTAAGTTAATAGAGATTAAAAACAAAAAAAATACAACACAAGAATTACTTTAATAATTCCTTATCAGTTATCGTTTTCTTAAATGCAAACAAGTCTTTGCAAATTTTTCCTACATTCTTAATTTTACACTGTTTTTACACTTTTACACTTTTACAGTTATTTTCTACTTTTTTAAAATTTAAAGAAAAATTTCTTCGTACAATTTAGCCATTGCTAATTGAAATTTTAATTTGTGAATTATTCACTAAGCAATAAATAATTGTTCAATCATACTGTAATGTTATTGATTACTGATCTTATTTCTAGAGATTAAATGTAAAATGAATCTTATGCTTCATTCAAATATCCTAATAACAGTAACTCAAATGCATGCATTTTTCTACTTAATACTGCACACTTTGATGGATTTCAAAAAAATTTTAAAATATTTTTTTAAAAAAAATGCCTTCAAAAAACTACAGATTCTAAAATATATCTGTGAGAACTACAAATACTGGTTCAATGTAATGACTTTTACTTTAATAATAGAAAATAGACATGAATTGTTTTCGTTTTACTTTTTTTTTCTAATATTTTCAATATTTTCAAATAATATTTTCAAAGGTATGATTAAAATTTATTTTTATAATTAACAGAATTTATCATTCTTGAACTTACTTTATGGTCATTGCTATAAATATCAAAACAAGCCAAGACAGAATAATCCCTGGTCAAGAGCAAGCAAAAATGATCCCTGATTAAGAGAAAATTATTGACTAGTATTTTAGTTAACAGTGTTATAGATGGTATCATAAAATTTAACGGTTAATTATTAAGCTTTACTTTATTTTACTTTTCTCCAATGGATACTTAACTTGAAGTCTTATTAGCAACCACTGCAATAAATGATTTATTTAACATTTAGAATTTTGGTTAATGATTTTGTAGCATTCGAAAGTAAATAATAGGAAAAAATAACAGGAAAAAATTCTCTTGAATGTAAAAATCTTTCTGGTAATATTTTCCTATTGCAATTTGAAATTATAATAGCTAACAACTAGAAAAACAATTATGAGTGTTAAACACCTCAGAAATACTCTTCCAGGTCTTCTAATTTTTAAAAAAAAAATAAAAATAAAAAGTTTAAAATTTGCTCACTTATTTCTTCCATAAAATCTTTTACTCATTGAAAGCCTAGTGATAATAAAATTGATTGAGTAGAATAAATTAAGCTTGCAATTAATGCTATAAAATAAAGTTATACGATTAATCCTATTATATACAGTAAAATTCAAGAAAGTGTCATATTTGAGTAAAATATAATTAATGAAATATTCTAAAAAAAAAAAAAAACAATCGCAGAAGAAATATTATCTGAAATGTAGTTTCCGAAAAAAAAACAACTGCAAACATACACTTTCTGAGAATATAATTTCTAGATGAGAATTAACGAAGAAAAATAAAAATTTAAATTTGAAAACTTTCTAAGTAACTATTAGTTAGAAAATTAAGTATTATTAAGCAGTAAACGGGAATTATTACACTGAATTTTTTTCTGTTCTTGAATGAAATTATGAAAGGATAAAAAATTTTCAATATTTAAAAATAACTAGAATATTTGTTAATTAAAGTTTTAGCACTTCAAAGATACACATAAAATTGAGAAACTACACCTGGTAGAGAAAACACCTTTAAAAATAACAATCAACAAAACGAATGTGAAAATTTTTTTTAGCGAAGAAAACCTCCCCTAATCGATCTATGATCAATATATGATATCTGATACTGTTAAACAAAAAAAAAAAAGAAACTTGCATTTAAAATAATGTCAATTTAAAATCTATGGTCAATGTAGGCTATTGAAGGTATTGACGTCAGTTTAAAATCTGTCACTATTGTGATTGGCAAAAACTTCCGTTGATGATTCAAGTTGAAATATGATTTTAAGAAGAATTTTTTTAATAATTGCACTTATCTGAGCAAAATCACAAATTGTCTTGGTTCATTCAAATTAAAAAAAAAATTCAAAGAAAATTTTAAATTAAATTAAAGTAATAAAGATGTAAATTTTTTTTTACATAATTTTAAGTAATAATAATGAAAATAATAATCATTAATAATTTCTAAATGAGATATTTGCCAACAAAATATTTAATTAATTTTTAAATATCATTCTATATAATAATATGCCAGCGACAATAAATAGGACAGGTGCGTAAGCTCAATTTTTCATAATTATTATTCCGGAATATGCTGAAATACAAATGCAATTAATGAAATAGCAATGAGAATACGGATATCAGCATAATTAACAGCACACAGATTGTTTACTACTTCTGCTTAACTAGCACTTTTGCATCTGCTTAAAGCAGAAGTAATGATTAATTAATTTATGTGTAATCATTTGCAATTGAAAATATTTGTTAATTTGTATCATTGATATATTAATCAACTTTTCAGTGTTTTAACTATAAACATCAGCATTAATCAGATTTCTGTTTATTATAGCTTAAAGCATATCATATCATATCATATCATTATTCCAGTATAATGAAAATTTTTAAACTATTAGTACCAATAATAATCAAAATAATGCTTTAGTTATTACTTATCATGCCATATTATACCTGAAATACCATATCATATCATATCATTTCATATCATCTATATTGTACCAATCATCATATTAATAACAATTTAGTAAAGACCATTTTGCGGAACTAATAGAGTAGAAATATTCCATAGAATTATATCAAATTTCAAGAAAAAAACAAAGAAAAGTGAAAAATTATCAACAAAATCTTAAAGTATCATCTGTTTTAACGAACAAAAAATAAAAATGCAAAAACAATTTAATTTATTTCACTAAAAACTCCTCTCTCTTTCTCTCTCTATTTAGTATTATATTTAATTTACTTCTTCAACCACTTTTCACTAAATCTTTTCTAATCAATATTACACTTTTCAATTTTTACTTTGAATTGATATTTGCTCTTTTTTTTTATTTTTATTTTTTTCAATTCAATCAATCATTGCTTACCCAATTCCTATATTTTCGTTAACTTTCATTCTTTCTATTTCTTCATTAACTTAACAATAATTAGCAATAAGTAATTTGAAAATTTAATTTTTAAAGCTTTTTAAATTATGCAACCATATAGAGTAAAATGATTCAAAGAGTGAGAGAGTAATTTTTTGAAAGATTTACAGTACCATGAGAAAGATACAACAATATTCAAGTGTCAAATGAAAAGATTGCCAGAACATTTGCCATAAATTACCCTCTCTATCAGCATTATTTTATATTTGTTTCTTTTTCTTTTAATTATACTCTCATTACTTTACTTTCCTGAGTCAATCAGTACTTACATCAATCAGTACTTACACACTACTACACTACAAATATTTCACGATCTGTTGACCTGTCTGTGTATGAGTGTTAATTGTAATTGCTACAAAGACAAAATGCAAGACAATATTATCCGATTATTTCAAACAAGAAAAAATTTTTGCTACGATTAAAAACTTTTAAATGAAATTAAAAATTAAAAAAACTGATAAGCTAGCAGTAATATTTTAAACATATTTGTATAATAAGCTAGCAGTAATATTTTAAACATATCTGTATAAGTAATAATCGATAATAAAATTTTTTACATGAAAAATATTTTCTTAAGTTAAAATAATTCTTTAACGATTTGCTGAACTTAAAATTAATTTTGCTATAGAAATTTTCAGATAATATTAAAAATATTTTAGAATATTTACAATAAATTTATAATCTAATACATTATTATTGAGTTCTGCTGAACAAAATGAATTAGCTAATAACTGTTAATTTAACTTTAGCTTATTTCTAACTTAAACAATTATAGCTTTATCAGGAAACTTACAATAAAATACTGCTGAGAAGATGAATTAGTCTTTTTTTTTTTTTGTTTCATTTGTTAGTTGATATAAATTTTGTGAAATTCTTTATACAATTCAAAATATAAGATAATTTCGATCATTATTTAAACAAGGAAACTTTCACAAGATATAAGATAATTTCGATCATTATTTAAACAAGAAAACTTTCATAATAGCAACTATAATTTTCACTTTTTTCTTTTTTAAAATTTCAAAAAGCTTAAATGTTAATGTTTTATTAGAAAATGTTACACATTCACATAAATGGGTGATGTTAAAGTTTTTAAACATTATACAACCAAACTATCATTTAATTTTAAAAAATATTGATTATAAACTTATAAAATTTCAATATCATATTTGTCAAATATTTATAATACCTAAATAAATAAGAAAACAAATCAAAAAGAAAAAAGAAGAAGAAGAAAAGCTGTAGATATCGTTCGCATTTTGTTTTCTTCTATGCATATATAATAAATCAAAGATCAGTTTCATGCTATTTAAGCGCTCTTTATCTAATATTCTAGAACTTTCTTGAAAGCAATCATAAAATGGTACTTATAAATTAATTGGCATAAAATTTATTACACTTAAATTTCACCTTCCCTCCAGAAAAAAAAAAAAAAAAAAACAAGCAAGCAGAAACATTGCCATTGTGGGAAAATAATTCGTTACTTATGTCATTTTGTTCAATCATACTTCACCTTCTGTTAATTTCTCCCTCTTCTCAATACTTTCTACATTAACGTCGTATTTTTCATCTTCTTCTTCTACTCTTTTTTCTTCGTCTTCTTCTTCTTCATCTTCAATCAATGATGCTGGGAAAAAATCGCGATCTGGCCAAAGTTCTTCAAAAATTTTTTTTATCTGAAAAAAAAAACAGAAATTATTAGTAATTGTCAATGAATTGCCATAAAAATAAAAGCACTCTTCAGATATACTTAAAGATAACGATAGTGAAGATTCAAATTAACTGAGGATAAATCAAATAATGATAAATTTTGAAAAGGAAATTACCTCACAAACAATTTTGGTATAATTTAATTGTTCGTCAACATTTGGAACAATTCGCATATTTGTTGGTAAAGTATGCGAAATTATTGATGGTAAAACTAAGTCAAAATAAACACACCACAAAATTCGAGGTTTCATTTCTTCTGTAACAATTATATTATCAATATTTCAATTTTCTTCATTTATATTTTATTTAAAAGTGAATAATTCCTTCAAAGTGACTAATGACTAATTAATGCATTTAATGATTTCTCAAATTATAGACTGCAAAAAGTGTGAATTATCGAATAATAAAACCAGAATTAAAATGAGCGGAAAAATTAGTGGGAATTAAGAAAATCATTACCATTCCTCGTCATACTGAAAAACACATCAACGATAGGTTTTAAAACAGTGCTCGCAATGCTGTCACTTCGTACAGTTATATGAGTAACATCTAAAAGCATTTTTATTTACATCTTTTAATTTAAAAAAAAAAAAAGAATATAAAGTACTAATCAATGAATATACAATTCTAGTCGCGTAACAATAAAGCTGTAAATGTTATTAAGAAAAGACAAAACTGAAAAGTAACGAATAATTACAAAATCACTTTAGGATTAACTTATTATTCATTAGGTATCAAATTCTTTTACTCAACAATAAATCTTCGACAGTTCGAGTGACAAAATATCCCAGTCTTATAGCAGGAATATAATTAAAAAAGATCTAGAAATTAGCAAATTACCAGACTGCATGTATAGTGAAAATTTATAGTGGCAAAAATAACTGCAAAACTAACATGATCCCTTTGGTGCTACACAGCCTTCATATCCGGCTTCTAGTAAATATGGTAATGTATCACTTTTCAAACTAGCAAGATTTAATACACTAATCTGAAAAAGTTAACAAATTCGCAGTGGAAATCAAGCAAACGTACAAGTTCGCCCCAACATCTACAGCATTAAATCTTTTTAACAAATAAAATCATTGACTACTACTATTTAGAAAAAGGAAATAACTTAGAAAGTAATAAATTACATGGTCTTTTTCAGGATCCGGTAAAATAGAACGATCTGCAATCAGAATAACTCGATTTAATCGTGTTTGCGATGAGGCGCTTATATAATGCTGTGGGATGTATGAACTATTTGCGATTACATGACTACATTTTATTCGTTGACCTTCTGTTCTTATTCCTACTATCCTGAAAGTCAGTACTATTAGAATCTTGGAAACCAATGATTTTTCATTAATATTTCTATTATTTGTAATTTAATTTAGTATTAAAATTGCCAAAATGCATTAAATTTCGGCAAAATTCTCCGTTAAAGTGTACTACCTTCCATTAGAAACGATAAAGCCATCAATTGAACGATTTAAGCAATAAATTCCACCAAAAACAGCGCAAAGTCGGGCAAAACACTGCGGTAATTCACCGCTTCCATATAATGCCCATATAAATGGCGAATCACCGAAGCGACCAACGGATTCCATAAACTGCCACACTGCTTCCAGGCCTTATAAATTTAGATAAATTACGACCGGTAACATGTGATCATATATGGCAAAGTTTTGAGCAATTTTAATAATTATGTCGTGCAATACTCAAAAACCAAAATGAAGCAGTTAGAACTGCTAAGAATGTTTTAGCAATTTAAAAATTAATCTCATCCAGAAAACAATCAATTCAGCTGCCAAAATTTGCGTATAGTTCGTTTTGAATATAAAATTTTATGAAAGTAGACAACTTATCTCTTTAGTTCTAGCTGATGGGTGTAAAATTGCTAAAGTGTCAGTAAGTATACTTTTCGCATAACCTACGATGCCATTAGATTCCACGAAGGCATCAAACGATTTTTCGGCATACTCTTGAAAAAAATGCAACTTTATTAATATCTGGCATTTAAAATATCATTATTTTAATAAATCCATTGAAATATTAATTTCTTCTGAAAAACAAGTTGAAGGCAATGACGTCTTACTTTAAAATTAGCATTACGATTGTTGATAGATTAAAGCAAAATGGATCTCAAACAAATTTCGCTGTTTTCAGTATTTCTGTTTCAGGTACTCGAGATTGCTTACCTTTCCAACTATCTGCTTCGTCAGGATTTTTCCGCCATTCGATGCATTTCTGAAGAAATCCCATCACTCGTCGTTTATCTTGTACTCTGAATATATCCTTTTGTCTTCATAATCAAAGTGAAACACATGTCCATTATTCAAACATTCTCAGTAAAAAAAAAAAAAATGCATACTCCTCGAAAAATGTATTAAGAAAATAACAAAGTTGTAATGAAACGAACGAAATAGCATCAGTTCGGAATATTTCTCCTCGAGAGCATGGCACAACTTCAAGTGAATTCGGGCCTTTATCTGATGCACAGCTTAGAAGTCGATCAACACACTTGAATTCGCAGTATTTGGCAACACCGGAATCACATAGCACTTTTACCATATCACCTCTACTCAATAATAACTGAAATATTACGCAATATCAAACTTCTAAACAATTAATCTGTCACATTCAAAAGATACTAAATATTAAATAATAGTTAAATTCAGATATTTTCCATCTAACTTGCCAATATCGGTTAAGAAGAGGAATAATCACTAGTTCAAACCTATGTAATTATATGTGACATTCGATCAAATCCATTTATGCAAGAAATAAACAACAATAACATTAAATCTATTCCGGTGAAAAAATTCACCTATCCCTTCCTTATTTACTTATGACCAAAAGGTATTTATTTATGATCAAAACAAACAAGTAACAAAAAACCTTTGGCAAAAGATCTAAACTAAATTTTCGCCATTGTAGATCAATATTCTGCGAACGTCCTACTCCAGAATCTTGTTCCTGAGCATCATCATCATGACTGAAACTCAAAAACATATATATCGGTATATATATTCTTCACTGAGTTCTCCACCATAATTTAAAAGCAATGCATCTGCTATTTTTAATTTTCAAAAAGTCGAATTTCCAACAAACATAGAACCGGAAAAGATACAAGACTTACTACTGATCACAATGGTGTTGTTGGACATTCTCAACATAAGATCGATATATGACTGGCAAAAATTCTTCACCGTCGAGTAGAAAAGATTCAGGATTGATTTCAGCCAAATTATCATTACTGTTATCTTTTGTTATCCAGTTTTGAATCGTTCGTAAATTAAATGAAGCCCATAAGTCTCCATAATAATCATTCCTAATATAAAAATGACTCTAAGTTATTTCAAGTTTTGGATAATTTCTATAGTAATAAATATCAAAAAGCAGATAACTTCAATAAATTTGCTTTTCATATCTCACTAAGTAACTTACCTATCCAAATGCAAAACACTGAGACCAGAACGAGCACAAGCAGCTGCAATCATACATTCTGGAAGTCCAGTGCCCAAAATAATAACATCAAATTCCTCGGGTAACTTATCAGTCATTGATATCTCATTTGCTTCTAATTTATTTTTAGCTAAAAACTTATCACATAAAACAAATATTTATACGCAATTGTTTATCAAAACTTCATTCTCCACAAAACTAAAAATGCTTCTCGGTATATAATCCTTATATTTTTGGCGTTCAAACTGGAAAATCGCTAACTTTATTTAGTTCTAAAAACTGCTCATCAAATTTCGCCCCACTGATGAAAGCCATAATGAATAATCAAAATTATTATTGTAAATGTTAGCTTCTGAAACTGTCTTGTAATATTCTTCACAAATGCTCCATTTTCAAATCCAAAGAATGCATTTTAGAGTGGTATGAAAATTTTACCAAATTATTGAATCAAATAAATATTACTGATATGTATCATTTTGCAATTAATGAATAAAAAGAAAAGCATATATACAAAGTTTTTTTTCTCCATGATGAAAATAATTATTTATAATAATGCAATTAAAATTTCTCTTAGAGAAAATCATGCCAAAATTCAGAAGTACACAAAAATTCTTATGAAAAATAAAAATGAATACCAGTAATTTTAAACAATTGAATATAGAAAAATAGAAATGTCTAAGACATGATAGCTATGCTCATAATTTGAAATGAAAAATATATCAACCTCATCTATTATTAAAATAATAATACATTTATCAATATGCAAAATTCAATCACCAATAGAAAGAGAAAAAGTGATGCTGAGATGTCGAATGTAATATCGAATGGCTTCCTTTGTTATAAATTATAGATAGAATAGATTGCCATTATTTATTTGAGTAAGCAGATTAGCAAGAAGCTATAAGTTACTCCGGCAGCGACCCGCTTATTAACAATAAACATCAAAATCCATACTCTATTTACTGAAAAATTGTCCAACAAGATTTTCTTCACAAATATTGCAGCACTGCAGTAAAAAAAAAATGAAAAAAGCAGCACAAAGTTCCGCATTGTTTGAAGACATTTTGATTTTCAATCTTACAATAAAACAAGATCAATGCTTCAAACATAAGAGAACTACATGATCAAAAATACTGAAGTAACCAATTTCACCGTTAATTAAATCATGAACGCACCGGAGAATGTTTTTTCCTGCACCCCCTACGTTTAATTTAATGTTGTTAGAGCCCGATCGTAGAACAGCATATATGCTTCTGACGATGCCACTTCATCGAACGATACTGGCGTCACCTAAACACGTTTTTAAACAGAGTGATTCAGTTTGGACTTATGAATAAAATGATGTTTCCTGTTAAAAACTTTGTAAAAAATTGCTTTTTTTTTTTTAAAATGTTCCATGTTCTTTCCGCAATATTCACCTCCGTATCGCTTGTTTTGTACCAAATCAATCGATTTCGAACGCCAATTCCTCGCCGATAAGTGATAAAATGACCCGAATGCGCTTGTCCAATATGTACACAAACAGCACGCAATTGATATTTGTATTTGAACATATTATCATAATCACAGAAATCCGTACTACTGCTGAAAAGCATGAAAAATAAGCTGACATAACCTAAAACTAAAAAGTTAACTGAAAAAGCACTGACTTACCTATCTAAAGATAACTGTGTTACCAATTGTTTTTGTTGTTTGACTTTCGGAATAGAAGCTGCTGCATTAAAAGATGAACCGCCTAAAACTCGAAAATAGGAATTTGACAATGGATCTTTGGTTTGCTTTAGTTTGTTCTGAAATCAGAAAAGAATTAGTTTTTTGTTAAAAGGAAAAGTGAAGATCGTTAAGTAATGTTAAAGAATACATCGATGAAAAGATGTAAAAATTTATCGAGTAAACAAAATCATAAATCAAATTCAAAAAAGTAGACAGGTAAAATAAATTACAGAAGTTGCGTCAAGGATATTGACGTAAATATTACATATCAGCCCTTGAAGATATTACGTAAGGAAGAAACCTACTGAACTTGAACTTAGTAAAAATCAAACTTGTTCATTGAAGAAGCAGTATTCTCGGATATCAATGAATTCATGAACTAAAAAGCGTTCACTACGTTTGAAAACATATCCATTAGGAGAAAATCCAACTCGCTCAATACGAAATATCAATAAAGATGGCAACTAAAACAATGTAGCAATAAATTATGAGAGGAAAATTATTTTCCGGTCGAAACCGGTCGAAAAAATAACAGGTTGATATATGCTGCCACAATGAGAAAGTATCGCATTGCATATACGAATGTTCAAGAAAAAACCCGCATATATTATTATGGCGGAAAATATATACCATAGAAAACAAATATTAAAATCACCTTACAAAATCCCTGTTTCTTCATTACCCCACCAGACGAATCGCTTTTCCTTTCTAAGCATCGATCGCATGATGCACCTTGGATATATTCGGGGGCAAAATAATCTTCTAACAATTTCGAAAATGTTAGCAACTGAAAAAAAAAAAAACACTTCTTTTATTTCTTTAACTAATCGGAAACCGGTTTCTAAATAAGTAAGAACTGAAAACACACTTTCCGTGTCCTTCACATCTACATTTAATTTGATGTATATAATCATACTTGCATGAAATTCTTATAGATAAAACATCAAAATTTCGATTTTATTTCTTCTTTTCAAAAGTCGTAATCGAAATGCATCTTTAAAGGTAAATCTCAAAAAACAATGCGTACAAAACTGCACAACCAAGAAAAAGACTTTGCGAATTTAATTTTGCTAATGAAGAGCAATAAATTTCTTTAAGTGCATACAAACTACACTCAGTACAACCAGAAGACTAATTTAAATTAAATTCATGATTTAGAATAAATAAAGTGCTTACCGGAGTAGGTGATTTCGGAAGCGAAAGTGACAAGACACAAAATTTTTCCTCACGAATTTTCTAAAATAAATGAAAAAATAACTGTGCTTTAAATATCACATTTAAAATTTATGGATGTAAATGATATAACGATTTGGGCAGAATGGTTTGGAAATCGAAAAACAAAAATAGCGAAATATTCAACATAAAACTGTCTAGAAATAATTTAACATACTTTATAAAGACACTCTTCTTTACAGCAACGAAGTTGAACAGCTAATAATCCCATGCACGGCGGTTTTAATAACTTCTCATCTGCTACAGCACTCTGAAATAACATTTCCCTGCTCCAAAATCTAAAGTGGAAACATGCTGGCATGAACAATGCATGGAACAGGACAGATATTCTAAAACCTGAAGAAATTTTGATTTCGTTGCTAAGTGTACGTATCATCTGGATTAGTGCTTGTTTTTTAAGACCGTTTTTTAAAACGCTGTTGATGAAATAGGAAAATGAACCAAAAAACAAACCTTCACATGCTCAAATGACAATGAATTATGCGATAAAGAATCAGAGTCAAACGGCGAACACAAACTAGTGTTATTACGAGAAATAATGCCATGAATTTCCTTCTCTTTCATGGAGCCATTGACATTCCTACGGGTTATATTGGCATTGCTGGTTACGGATTCTTTATCAATGACCGGTGAATTCAACGATGTCTCATTTCCTTGTCTCTGCAACTTTTTACATCAACATTTCAATTTCGATCTTATATTTCTTCCAAAATGTGTTCGGCAGTTATGGAAGACAGGACAATGAATGCTGCGAACCATGTAATAATTTATTTTTTACACCAGCGATTTTGGGATATATTTAATCAAGAATTGGTAACGATGAATGAGAAGAAAATAAAAAACTAACGATTTCAACAATTTTCTGCAAGGGTGATTCACGATTATGCCGCAATTCTGCCAATTCTTCATCCCACGTTGTAACGAACACATTAAATAATTCATATAAATCCTATAACATGTGAGATATTCAGTGAGTCAAATCCATATTAGTCAGTTATAATTCATAAAATAATATACTCTTAACTCAAATGATTGCTAAAATCCATACTTAAATAATTCTATATTAAACATCTGTGAATACCATACACAAACAGCGAAGCATACAAGAAAGTGAAATACCTGCTCTGTATTAGGTGGTATAGACCATCTGCGTGCCAATAAAGCATCGATTACATCTGAAGCGGAACATGTCTTCCTCGTAACATCATTTAACTCTGCAAATAAAAAATACTCAGACAAAATTTCAAATGACAAGAAAGCATCATAAATTATTCATTTCGAGATTACATGTAATATAACAATTGCTAATAAATAGCGTATTCTAACTGTTTCAGATAATCAATAAAGCACAGGTTTGAATCTAGGTAAACTTTGAAATATTTCAAAGCTAAGATTTATCGTGCTATTTCCGCAGCAGAAACGAAAAAATTAATACAAGAAATGAATGGTATTCACAGATGTTTAATATAGAATTATTTAAGTATGGATTTATGCAACATGCAAACCTTGAATGACTCGTTTTAAAGCATCCAAAAAAATCAGTTTGCGACTTTCACAAGCAAGTTTAGTATCAATCATCTGTAGCCATTTAAAAAAAGCCTTTGAACTGAAATAAATTTGAAATCATAATTTGAATGATTGAATAAATTTGAATTCTCTTTCCCATTTAGAACAAAAAGTAGAGAAAGCAGTAATAATTATTTTAAAATTATAACAACAAAAGAAAAGAAACTTTATATCACTTAATTCAGTAAGTATAGATAATTTAGTAAATAGAAATGATTTAAATTAATGATAACCTTGCAAGTCCTTGCAACAATGAATTAGCAAAGCATGTATTGCCCAGATTGAACATTGCTGGGACGCAATGACTTCCACCATCTAAAAAATTTCCGTGAAATCTATTGGACTTTTTTGACATACAATTAATATAAAACTACTGAACATGAATTGAATAAAAAAAAAAGAAAATACATAAATTCTATAAAAAGCAAATAGAAATAACAATAAAAAGTATCAGCTTTTAATGACTGGATTCTATGAAATCACAAAATCAGGAATCAGTTAATATTGGTACAGTTAATTTTAATAGAACTTACTACCATGAAATTGAAGTGCCCTGCGTGATGATCGTTTAGAAGTTTTGTACAGATATGTGACAGCACCAATCAAACTACTAGCTAATAGTACGCTTGTAAAAAAATAATGAGGTGTGCTGCTCCATGAATATTTCACAAATGGCCAATGCCATTTTAATAAACTTCCAGGAAAATAAATCATCGATTGTGTCTGATTTAAAATATAATAATTGTATTAAATGCTTAAGCGAACAAACATCGCTTAGATCGAACTGAAATGAAATTTTATTAAAAATCCAATTTGTAATTTTTTTTTCGCACATAGTTATCATATTTTAAATCAGATTTTAATTTTAAATCAGAGTTATTCAAAATAGTCATATATATGACTAAGTTTAGTTCACAATTAGATGAACTAAAATTGTCTAAAAAAAAAAAAACAAATATCAATGAATGATCTTTATTGTTGACATTTATCGTTGGTGACACCTGAAATTATTTTAGAACTAACTGTGCAAACACACAGAAACCAGAAGAGCTTCTTCTTTATCAAATTTACGGTCTTAATGAAACATTTTCATTTCAATGAACTTTTCCAAATTTAAATTCGATTTTCACTTTATTCTACTGCGCTCATTTTATATTTACTTCACTAAATGTTCGCATAAATACATAATGATTTACTTCAAACTTTCATCGAAACAAATATTCGTTGTATTATTTGTTTTTTTACAAAATAGTCAAAGTGAAATAGCTGCGCTAAAATTAGTAGAACGAACTAAATTTTAATTTAATTAAACTTAGTTAAAAATTAAACTATTAAATTAAATTCGAAGTTTAAACTGTTAAAAATGATTAGATTAAACTTAAACTAAGTTAGTTGCATTTATCATTTCTATTTGCTTATTCATTCAGAAACATTAGTCTGATAATTTCTACAAACGGTTAAATCAAAAATCTTTTATTAAAAGAAGGAATTGATATCAATTTTGGAAATCAATAATTCATCGTAGTTTTTTCAATCCCATATAAAACTGTTTTTTTCCCGATTCATTAAAAAATTTTGAAAAAAAATGAAAGCAATATCTGTTGAACTGATAATTTATTAGTTTTCATAATCTTATCGATAAAAAAATTAAAATATCGATTGGAATATAATTTATACAGTATCGTTTACCATTGTATTAGTTGTTGTGTATTAGACATAACTTTTCCGTATGAGAACAAATCTTCCATTTTATATTTATATTTCCAGCACATTTTAGTATGTGTTTTTTTTCTTTCTAAATCAATTCTCTAGAGAAGATATATGTAATTTAGAATCGCAATAATTGTTGCAAAAAAAAAAAGCTGGAACTTGAAAGATTATTGTAAGTTCGTTTAATTTACCAAAGATATTTGCCAGATTCTACCAAATAAGAAATCCCAGTCTCTGACATGTATAAATTGCGATTGCATGTAAACATTAATGTTCCTTTATTATAAAAATTCATGAAAACATTGTCGTTTATTTTAACATAAATAAAATGATGTGAGATAAAATGTGAAATATTCAAACATCAGTTTCGTCGTATATCACTTATTATCAGTTACTAACATTCCAAATTTTATCGAAAGATTCCAACAAATGTGGTAAAAAGATAATGGTTTCAAAACAGAATGATCTTTAGAGTACATCACAGGATTCTGGTAATGAATCTCATTTGTCTGGAATAGAATCATTCAAAATTATGTGATATAATTTTTAAAAAAAAAAAAGTTTATGATTGTTTTAATTTTCATGAGTGATAGCATGATAACCAAAGTTCCCAAGAATCTATAAAATGACGATAAGAGATCTTAGCAAAAAAAAAAAAATCGAAGAAAAGAATTCTATTATTACCAAAGTTATAGTTAAAAAAAAATTGGACGTGCTTTTTCGGATCCCAAGATATCTTAAGAAAAATTTTGACGAAAAATTTAAGACAATGTCAATTTTATAAAAAATTTGGTATGGAGAATGAAAAAATTAGATTAGCTTCAGAAAGAACGAGAAGATACAAAGTATTTAAATATGAAAGAGAAAGGAGAGGGATGCGTTTTTTTTTTATACAATTCTAAAGGGGGGACCACTCTATTTACTGTTTGAGGCAGTATGAAAAAAATCAAAAGTTAGAACACATTTTTCATAGTGGTGAATATAATTGTACATGAAAAGAAAAGATTCTTTAGG
Source organism: Mansonella ozzardi (assembly GCA_029876185.1). NCBI lineage: Eukaryota > Metazoa > Nematoda > Chromadorea > Rhabditida > Onchocercidae > Mansonella > Mansonella ozzardi. Next base: position 41,031 of record JARVGP010000781.1, on the reverse strand, counting down.
CGCGTTCACCACGGATACGACGAGCCAACTGGATGTCTTTTGGCATAATTGTAACACGCTTGGCATGAATTGCGCACAGATTGGTATCTTCGAAAAGACCAACCAGATAAGCCTCACTGGCCTCCTGAAATAACATCGCTGCTTAAATACCAAAACCACAGCTTCTCCTCTTATCTTTTTACACAAATCAATCATTTATTTAATACGCCATGCAGCTACAAAAAATAATATATTTCTCATTGTCAAATATCAGTGTTTCGATTAAAATCTGTGAATACTCAATGAGTTTATGCTCTATTGGTTTTGAAATTATAACATGCTATCATCATAATGTTTCAGATCCAGTTGTATCTTCCAAAATAAACACAGAAACCAATTCAGCTCACCTGCAGGGCGCCAATAGCAGCCGACTGGAAACGCAGATCGGTTTTAAAGTCCTGAGCGATTTCACGCACTAAACGTTGAAAGGGGAGTTTTCGAATCAGAAGTTCGGTAGATTTTTGGTAGCGACGAATTTCACGAAGCGCAACCGTACCTGGACGGTAGCGATGAGGCTTCTTTACGCCTCCGGTAGATGGGGCTGACTTACGTGCTGCTTTGGTAGCCAGCTGCTTACGCGGTGCTTTACCTGCAAAGATCGCTCGTGATACTTTTACTCCACTTCGTGGTCACGAATTGATTAAGTTCTCAATTAGAGGTCAACAAAATCTGAGACTAAATATGTTTCAAAATAGATTAATTTGAATTCGAAAATCTGCAAAATTGAGTGTACAAACCAACTAACCTCCAGTAGATTTACGAGCTGTTTGCTTGGTACGGGCCATTGAAGACGGTAATTATCGCAAATTCACGAAAAGCAATGGGAGGATAAATTAGCAAGTGGTAGCTAGAAAATGAATTTTGCATAAACTAAAAACATATATAATGCTGTTACGTCACGAGAAGAAATTGAATTACATTGCATAGAAGTTTAGAAAGGAAAGGAAGAAAAAGTATCACTTTTGATAAGATCATTAAGAAAGAATCTTTTAAAATATTACTGAATATACTGAATAAAAATGAAATATAATGTTGAAAATAGTCCTTAATTAACATGTGCATCAAATCAATATGTTAATCAAAAAAAAAAAACAGGCTATTACGTTTTTGATATATTCATCCATTCTATTAATATGTTCAGCTACAAACATCTCACCAATAAAATACCTCATTTGAAGATGTAACAAAAAAGTCATACATATTTAGAGTCATATGCCGAAGTTATATATTTAGATATTAAACATTTGCATGTAGTTGAAGCAATCAACTTAAGCACATTTAACCATCACTAATCCGTTGACCTTTTAGTAATGTTCTCAAGCATCTAATAACTTCATTTTGTTTAATTATCCAAGTTTGAGGTGGCGTACACAATTCAACTCAATTCAGTTCAACTCCATAGGGTCAATCTAAAATAATGGAGGATCAACAATTCCTGGTGGTCTAAACGTTAGCTATTTCTAATTGACCTCTCAAAAATTTTTGTTCGCGTGAATTAAAAATGAAACAAAGTAGATCAAATGAGCAGAGTTTATTTGCTATCCATGATATCTCTCATAACTATTATTTCATTCATATCACTCATTCATTCATTTCTTAATTAATTCAAAATTCATTTCAAAGATTAAAAATCAACAAAAAAATTTGGAAATACACAAAAAAGTTTCCCGCTCACTTTAAAATTAAAAATCAAAGTACTTTGCAAACTTTTTTTTTACAATCGCAAATTAATTAAAACTAACAAAAAACATTCGCGCAAAAATGTTTGCAGTACACTGCAATTTCTCGCTTACTTTTCTGCCTCGAATATACACTCCCACTACCGTATCACCGTCTAATTCTCTTCATTCACTCATACTAATGCTGCTTTCTACTATTTCTATGACTATCTCCACCAAAGATCTTCAGGGATGTTTTCCTAGGATGCAAATTTAATATATTTTTAATACAAAAGTGAAATCCCGATGGAAACCGGGAAAAGTGGTAGCTGTGATTGGTATATGCTTGAATTATAGGTCAAAAATCAAAATTTGTAACAAAATTCGTAAAATTTAGATGAAAATTAGCAATAATTCATACGAACAAACAACATTTCTCTCTCAATGATGGCATTGCAAAAGTCATAAAATTGTGTATTTCCAACAAATTTTACTATAAAAATCTTGGAAATTTGCTCGGAAATCCCGGAAAAACCTAGTGATAACAAGTAGACATCTACTATAACCGGACCGGAAAATTATAATAATCCCAGAGGGGAGCTGCGGCACCATACGAGAAGTTGTAGTTCGCGATGAAGTGAAGGAAGAATGAACCTTAGCTGATAGTCAGGACGGAAAATTTTGTTGATACTCAGTGATGTATTGATCGCCTAGTCATTGAACTGGTGGAGAGACGACCGGAATAATGGAGAGAGTGACACGGATTGGACACACTTTAAGGAGTAGAGTACCACAAAACAAATTATATTTTCGTTGCTATAGAAAACAAATCATTAAATCAATACAACAACTCTTTCCCAATTAATATCACGATATCCCGGGAATAAATATTAATCTCATTCTTAAATATAACTCTCAAATTTTCCAATTCATATAATCAAATCCTCAATAACCAAATAACTATTACTACTACTACTACTACTACTACTACTACTACACTCCTCCGTCTATTTTAAAACACTGTCATGAAAAATTATGAAGTAAAATTACCCGTGGCATAGGCGGCGACCCGTTGCATGGGCGGGGTGCCTATGTCCGTAAAAATACCCACGCCCATGTCCAACTGGCATTCATTATTCAACCCAATGAGCCAATTTCTCTTCCATCTCACTCTCGTTTATAAACGTACCACGTGCGTTGCTCCCCTTCATAACAACAAACAATACTGCCTGCAATACTGCACTACCAGTGAAACAGAGCCGCCGCCATACAGCATAGATGTAAAGTTTGCGCTGCGTTTTAGCGCTGCCACGTGATACATGCGTAACAAGCAAAAGCATGCATAGATACACAGCAGTTGTTATACATCATAGATGTAAAGTTTGTTCACTGCATTTGCGCCACTGCACGTGATACATGCGTAACAAGCTAAAGCATGCATAGATACATCGCTTGTTATCTAACTATTATCAATATTTCTTGACGTCACAATTAAAAATCTCTCACTTGTTTATAGGAATCAATGAAAAAGGAAAGAATGCAATAGTCATACATGTTTGGGATATGTTATGCTTATGATAATAAAACACGTAATCATGGAATGCGTACGTGAATTATGATATTGACAACGTAATGATATATGTTTGGGATATTTACGCTCATATAATAAAACATGTAACCAAGGAATGGCTACGTGAATACTTACGTGTTTACGTACATGAATTGTGATAGTAATTGGGAGTGTAAAGATAAATTATATTGAAAGGGAAGATTATAAGACTAATGAAAAGTGAGGCTACTGGAAGATTTGCTGCTATTGGAAGATTATTGGTACCTGAAATAATTATGATGAACCAGGTTACACGGAATAACCTTTCACCTTTGACCTTTTCCTACTACCTATCATCTTTTCATAACAATTTTTATCAAGCAAAATCTATCAAATCCATCCTTTATACATCAAAAAAAGCCGTGATCTTCTTGTCTCTTTGTAACAGTGTAAACAATTCATTAAAGTTGCCGCTTGACCTTTGACCTATGAATGATCGGTTAATTGGCCCCACTCTCAACTAGCAATACTGTTGCACTGTTTCGTTCACTCTCCTATTCAACCAAAATTTTCAACAATCACTCTAACATTCTGTCACCCCTATACAATCATTCATTTTTCCACTTACTCTCTCTGTCACATGATATTTCTTCGAATGTTTCACATCCCGTTTGCAAAAAGATATTTATGTGAAATAAATGAAAAACTCGTTAATAAATCACTGAGATTGTTTTGGGAATTACCGGGATTTCTCGGTAAGATTGCTTAGATGAGTTGTTAGTATGGAATGAGATGTGTATGTAGAGGAAAAGATAGATGGATTTAGTATTAATGACTTTCATATCTATAATTATTTGGATATGAAAAGTTAGAGGACGGTACAAATTATATAGATTAAACCAAGCAAATGCACATCAATATAAAGTTGAAAGGTCATATTACCTGGGAAGATTTAGGTAGAAATTTGTTTAAGCAAATGATTTCAAATGGTAGCAGAAAAAATATGAAAAATCTTTAAAAAAAAAATCATGTAAAGAAATAACTCCAAGTTGTAAGTAAAGAAATAAGCTTAATTAAGGAATAAGCCTTTCTTGATAGTTTAGAAACTGGAAATGAGCCTAGAAATGAAAAGTCAATGCAACTATACCCATTATACGATCAGGAAAGTGTAGAAGAAAACCTGTGGAAATTTGCTGTAAGAAAAATATTCTGTAAATGTAGTAATATAAACGATATATAATCAGGTATTCCTGGAATGTCATTATTTATGGCATAAACTGATCAGGAATTCCTGAAGTATTTGATAGATATTTAATTTGGAGTTGCTTTTTATTGTCTGGTTTTTACCACTAGCAACCTGGATACGATAACTATGAAGAATTTGTAAAAGGATACAGTAATTAATTTGCCTTGTTATGTGCGGGGGAAGAAAATTCATGAGAAAATTTTTGTGTGCTAAAAAAACAATTTCAGAATTTCAAATTGTTCGAGTTTTCTTCAATTCCAGAATTTCAATGTTTGAATTCCTGTTGCTTGGAAAGTTGATAAAGTTGTAAAAGAACTGAACTATTTTTGATTTTATTTAAAATTACTTCAATTTTGATCGATCAAAATTATGGTTTGTTTATTTCCTATTTGATTCTTTTTTTAACTAATTTTTTATCAAATATTTCTTTGCAAATCAATTCAAATTTGACCTGTTTCAATTGTTTTTTTTTTTTCTTTTCAGTTAGTCCTTGTTATTGGTGATTTTCACATACCACATCGAAGTCATAATTTACCAGCAAAATTTCGTAAATTATTAGTACCAAATAAAATGCAACATGTTTTATGTACGGGTAATTTGTGCACACGTGAAACGTTCGATTATCTGAAATCTTTGGCATCTGATGTGCATGTAGTGAGTTTCAGAATTTTTTGAAAAATTTTAATGTTTGTTGCAATTTTTGTTTCTTTGTTTAATTTTGCAAAATTTCTACTTCATATTCATTTACTTTCTTATTGGTACTAGAAAAAAAAAAAAAACTACAGTTGAAACTAAGAAAGAAATAGTTTGTTAATATCTTCGATACAAAGTTATACTGTCTATAATAGAGACACTAAAATGAATATTTGTCAAATGCAATAATTAAAGAAAGATTATTTCAGGTTCGTGGTGATTTCGATGATGTTTTATCGAATTATCCGGATAATAAAGTTATAACAGTTGGGCAATTTCGAATTGGCTTATGTCACGGTCATCAAATTGTACCGTGGGGTGATAAAAAAGTAACGTATTTTACAAATTTTATTTTTATATTTTAACTTTTATTGTTTGGAGTACTTGGAAAAATGAAAGCTTCTGGTTATATTATGAAAATCGATATAATTTTTAGAGATTAGAAATGTTAGCACGACAAATGGATGTGGATGTTCTGATAACCGGACATACACATGAATGTCAAACTTTACAACATGAGGGTCGATTTTATGTGAATCCTGGCTCTGCAACCGGAGCTTTCTCACCAATAAAAAGGTACTACTGATGAATTTATATATACTAATATTTCAACAAATTTTTAAATGAAATATAATGGCGAGGAAGTTTAAATAATGTGACTTAAATGTACAATGGTCAGTGTTTGTTCTAATCGTTCAACTTCTATTAAAATTAGTCTTTCAGTGATGTCATACCATCATTTGCATTATTGGACGTACAAATAGGAACGCTAATTACGTATCTTTATCGATTAGTTGACGATCAAGTAAAAGTGGAACGTGTTCAGTTTTCGAAGTCTACAACTGATTGAATAATTTACTTGTATTTGGTGCGGTACAGTGATTATTTTATATTTATGCTATTTTTCTTTTTTCTGTAATTTCTGATGCTGAAGGCATCACGAAGCTGCACTGATTAAATGAGTTTTCTATACTAATATTGTTATAATTTTTCAATATTTAGTATGTTTTCATCATTTTAAATCATGGTTTTATTTAAATCAGATATTGAATTGAGATAAAAAGAAGGAAAAAAAAAACAGTGAAAGTAAGCGATTGTATCCTTTTTTGTCCTGCTTTCGTGTTGATTTGAGATTTCGAAAATGAGGAATAACCAAGTTGCCATGTTTTGATATTAGTAAAAAAAGCATGCATTTCTTACTGCTCTTATTCCGATTTCCAATAAGTTTTACGGAAAATAGGGTATCGTTAGTGGGATCTAAGGATAATCTCAGCATGCGAAAAGAAATTCTAACATTTATAAACTCGGTTAATTCTATTAATATCACTCAGTGAAAAATCAGCATTTTTACCCATCAGTGGGGTAATTGCTTGAATTCTCGCTTCAATTGTATTTCTCCCATTACGACTACCTTCCGTTGATTCGTAATGCATGATAGAGAAATAATCGTAACGTTCACCATAATATGATAGTTTTGCTGAAGTTAGCTTTTCAAAATCGATCTGGGCACCTGAAAAAAAGAAAAGAATAATTTCATTCAACGAAATATTTGCAAATTTTTGATGTATATTATTTGCAGAACAGCGAAACATATCGATTCCTTGTGGCAAGCAATATATTATGAATTCACCTGAAGTATAAGTTGGTCTTTATTTTAATATAGAGGATGTATTTTATGATCATGATAGTGAATTCAATTATGTGAATGAAAAATTTTTTTTCTCATTTCATTCACATAATTGAATTCTCAAATGTTAATCATCAAATGTNTATATTATGAATTCATCTGAAGTATAAGTTGGTCTTTATTTTAATATAGAGGATGTATTTTATGATCATGATAGTGAATTCAATTATGTGAATGAAAAATTTTTTTTCTCATTTCATTCACATAATTGAATTCTCAAATGTTAATCATCAAATGTTTTCCATCAAATCGATGTCAGATATTTATTTGTAAGTCGAAATTTCAAAAAAAAATTTATTAACAAGGAGAAGTCTTTCTACACTGTACATAGGGAAAAGTTTATGAAGATTAAAAAGAATAAAATAGAGTTCTTTAGAAATTTCGACAGCTACTAAGTGAAGAAATCCACAGAAAATAATTATTAAAAATGTGGAACTTTAAAGGAATAATAATTTCGGTTATATTGTTGGGAAAGAAAGATTTGCCTGGTAAAATATTTTGCCATAAAATGTTTACGAAATAATCGCGATCAATGCGTTGATGCTCATGGATAAAACCGATTACATGCATCAATTCATGAATAACCGTTGCATAGGAAAGACATCCATCATCCAATGATACTTGTTGTGGACCTCCAATATGAGCAAAATCAGCAAAACATCTACAATTTGCAGAGATTCATTCATTTGAATATATATTAGATATATAATTGTATGTATATAATTTGAAGTACTAGCTCAATAAGTGATAAGGTTTCTGATAGCTAAATAGATTTGTGAGTGAGCAGTAAATATCTAATAGGAATAACCTATATATATATATATATATATATATATATATATATATCTATTGGGCTACATTCATCAAATAGTCTTCAAGTCTTTCCATTTAATTTAATTTCTTACTAATAATTTATTGAGTTAATTGCAAGTAATCTTTCACAAGAATCATAAATTTTATTACCCATTATTTTTTGAGATAATAATATAATCTCGATCAAACAATTGTCGAGGAATGAAACGAATGCATGTTCGTGCAGCGTAAGTGGCTATTGCACGAGCAATTATAGCACGTTGATAGAGAGCTGTTAAAAAAAAAAAGAATTTATTAAAATTTAGCAAAAATGATTGAATTTTTTCTTCCTTCTTTTTTTTTTGTCAAGATTTCATAGATATAGTTTTATTTTATAGATCGCTTTTTTTTCTTTTGTATCTTTAAAAAATGAAACATTCCAAATTTTATAAATTTTTATTATTCCAATTTTTTTCATTCTCAATCCAAATTTTTTTAGAAATCAACTTTTTCTATTTTTAAAATTAAAAATCAGTTTTTGCTCTTTAGATATTTTTCCTGAAATGGTTAAGAAAATAAATGATTGGATATTTGTTCCCGATATTTCAACTGATAAATGATTTCAATTTTGAAGCAAGGAATTTGAAGAGGTTTAATTAATGAGGTAACAATATGTTAATTAGTGAATACACATTATCAATGGCACTGTTACAAACTGATAAGCTTACAATAAGTGGACGAAATTACATATGGAATACGTCCATATGGCCATTTATCATTTTCGAAAAGTACTGCTGAGCCACGTTTTCTCCTCTGGAAAAAGAGATACAAGATTCAGGAAAGATAAAAGAATCTAGTGCCATCATTTATCAATGATTATCATTTATCATTTACTCATACTTTATCTATAAGATAATAATATTCATATATGACAAATCTCAATATGTAAAAATTAATTTCAATGAATTTGAAATTTTTTTTTGTCAAACCTTTCCTGCGAAATGCTGATCGTTAGAGGAAATTCGAAGTGGTTGATTGATATTGACAAAATTTGCGTTAAAGAAATCTATTGAATTCAAAAATTGTTCCTTATTTGTTAATGTAACTGAAACAATTGGTAATACTAATAATATTATTCTGGGTGGTGATAATAAGATATGGATTGTTGTGGCAGGAAGTCTGGATAAACAGCAGTACATTTTGTGAAATTTCAGGATAATTTAAATGATAATTATGACAGAATGATACAGAGTAGTGATGTGCTGACTGTGATGGTTTGTTTGTATGTTATTACAGGGACAGGAGCAAGAAGGAATATCTGACTTAATGATTGTAATAATAGTTTCATGTACATTTATAAAATTATTCAAGCCTTTATTTACCGTAGTATAATAATAATTGAACAATCTAGATTGTAAATTTTGGATTAACAAAATATTTTTCCACTGTTCTTTTCCAATATTTCTCGCAAAATATAACCAGTTTTCCATTTCCCGTTACTTTATCCTTCCATGTATTCATGACAACATTTAAATAATAACAAATGATATAACTGGAAATCTCTTATTTAGTCTGCGGGGAATACTTCACCAAATCAATAAATACCATATTGAATTGTGTAAATAATTCACACAATTGATAATATAGCAGTTAGTTACATCTCAAAGTTTGTCTTTTTTTCCTCCTTTCACTCTGATTGAAATACATTTATTCGAATTATTGTAATTATGAAACGAAACAAACTTCACTTCGAAATTTAGGATAGATAATTTGAATTGAAATACATCTATTCGAATTATTATAATTATGGAACGAAACAAATATATCTGCAATGGATGTGTTTAGTTGAAGAATAGAAATACCTGTTGCATATATAAATTTCTTCAATTTATATCTTAAATATCCTCAGCATGCTTTCTTCATTTTTTCTTTTTTAAATTCATTACAATCAGCATGGATCTAAAAGATAGTTCAATTCGTAAGCATTAGTATCAAAACTCCGGTTACAAAAATACTGCTGCAAATAAACGAATTTAAATGCTATCTTTAACTGGTAATTACAAAAATTCCAGAATTCCGGATTAATTATTTCAAAGAGAATTATGACAAATTTATTGAAATGAATAAATACAAAATTAAATGTATAGCAAATAAATGTTACAAAAAAAAAAAAAATTGTACAAATAAGTTAAAAATGTGTGGATATTTCCATAATGAAATTAATGAAATTCAATTTCTCCATTTAATTACTCTCTATCTCTTCCTTTTTTTTTTATTTTTTTTATTTCTTCACTTTTCCGTTCCGGAAATATCAACAACATTCAATATTTTTCATGTAGCAGAAACAAAGAAAAAAGAAACATTTTATATGTTGATATAATTTCTACAAATTTTTTGCATTGTTTAATTAATAAATTAAAAGCAACATTATTTTGCTAGGTAAAATAGAATCCAGTTCAATTTTATAAATCTGAATCATCCAGGAAAATTTTACCAACATTCAGAATTTCTGGCATAAATTTTTTGGCTAATGCAAATTGAGTTTTTCTTGTTAAACCATTATTTCCTATTACTGAGCGTAAAACAGAGGGACATTTGTGCTCAATAATAATGTATGGATCTGGTGCATTAAATGGACCAAAATCAGATCCACAACCAGAAATCATAAATGAACCATTAGATTTGGACCACGTTCGTCCCATCTGATCGTTTATCTCCCATGGTAGTGCTGCAAAGAGGTCACATAAAATTAATTGGTTAATTAACTCAATAGTGATATTTTAATAATAGTCTAATAATTTTTGGAAAATAATTGAGTTATATGGAATACTTAAGAAAAGTTATGTGAAAAAGTAATTTCAAAAGATGAGCAATATTAATAGATAATTGAACAAAACTAATAGATAATTAAGGTGATAAAAAAAAACTACTTGAATGAAATAGCCAATGCAATTATTCCAATGCAACAATTTAAGGCATTAGCCATTTTATGATTAAGAAGCTTAAATAAATAATCCTAGCGTTCTTTGAGCTCATTGTTGGCTTTAAGCTTACAGAAAACTTCGTATGACTACTGTATCTGAACATTGATTGCGATGCTTCCAAGAGAAAGTTTCTTCAGAACACACACTTTTCAATCTACTTTATCTATATCGGTTATTAATTAAATTCATAATAATTAAGCATTTAATATACAAAATATGAATTTTATGCTGCAATTGAAAATCCGTACAGTCATCGTCCTTCAAATCAATCAGCACATTTCCGGCTAGCATAGGTTTTTGTGGACAAACAAGAATACCAACAACTTGCATACATTCCGTTTTGCCATAAATTTGCCTTAGTGATAAAAGGCTAAGTAGAAATGCTGCTACTACATGATCGTCCATTACTTCATATGAAGTAATTTAAAAAAAACAAATTTCTGTAAATAATCTTTGGTAATTGAGAAATATGCCTTTCCTGAAAATTCGACGTATCGATAATTGCGATTTGCTTGTGCCAAAAAAAATATGACTGCGGAAAATTACTATAATGTCGCAATCGTCTTACCTTTTTTCTTTTTTACCAAACAAAATTAATTGTTGCAATCACTTCACTAGATAATTTAAAGAGAAATAAATAATACACTCTCCAAGCCATCCTTTCAGATCCATATCTTACAAGGTATATATAATGATATATGAACTGGAACTAATTTCAATGAACGATCTGACAATGAGTGATATATTTTCGAACTACACTGATGACAAAATAATACGATGATTATCTAAAGCAATGATTCATATTTGCTTTTTTGAGAATTCTCTGAACAAGAAGTGATGATGTATCCTTGAATCTGATCGAGAATAACCCGTAAAGTTATTTGGCATAGATAGGTAAATCCTAATGTTAAGAAATTTATAACTGAACTTTCAATGATAAAGTCAAATTTTATTCTCTCTTCATCGTGCATTCACTAATTTTAAATAATACTAAATTCAATGTAATTACAAACTATTAATTGTAAAAATTAAAACGGAAATTACGAGAGTATGGATAAACTGCTAAGATTGACTGCAGTATTGTTCGGTCATCATTCAACAGCTTTTAATTTCTCGTAATTAATTGCTACGTAAAATATTCCCAATAAAATTTATTTTATGCTGAAATCTACGGCCAAATAAATTGGCTATGCTACAAATAGCAAATTAGCTTACAAAAAAATAAATGTGCAATTTGAAAGACACCAAAAATAATCTCTTTTCAGAAGAATACTAAACAAAAAAATTTTTTCGTTTACATAAAATTCTGCTTTGAAAGCAAAAGAAAATTAAGCCAATAAAAAGCATCATTAGCAAAGCATAATTTATGTCAATCACTATTAGCCTAGCAAGTTACTCATCAAATATTGTGCAAAATATTGAAAAATTTGAAAACAACCACAAAGTATTAAAATATACATGGATATAGATTCATAACATTGCTCGTAGCAAAATGTCATCGAATACAAAATTTCAAATTCCTTATAAAAAACGTTTTCGCTTCGATTAATTACCGCATTACAGTGCCAAAACACAATTATCATGCTTTCGAAATTTGTATAAAATCTTCTTTGTTTCCAGTTTTCTTTCACCGACAAAAGCGCACAATGTAATCACGTACTTTGGCAATATATGCTTCCTGAAATACAATAATTGAAGAAAGAGGATAATTTAAGGTGCAAGTAAGGTATGGAAAACGGACATTAGAAAAAAAAACTCATTATGAAGTAGATGAAAAAAACTTCTCTTTTAAGTAGTTAGAGTCTTGTATCAGAAGAAATACAGAATGATTTCATTCATATTAATAACTTATAATAAAAAATTTTGCAGCAGAATTGCACTAATTTATATGTTTGTGCCAAATGCTATTTTCTCCCTTTAATTTAGCTTGTTGATGTATGAAAACCTTCAGTGTTTACAATTCTTTTTCAAGCTGCAAAGGTAAAATTTCTTTGAAAAATTTTATTTATTTTCTTATTAATTCCATGTACTATCTATTTGTAAAGGGGAAATTTACAACATAGAATAGAACAGCAGTGCAAAATAAAATGCAATCCTTAGCTGATTTGTGGAATACCCATCGTACTGCTAGTGAACCAAATTAATTCCATCGAGTTTTAAAAATATACATATCAGTGACTTAGAATTTATTTCGACTTTAACAATTTAAGTTTATATTTAAATTAAATTAATGCTATAAAATAGCCTATAAAATAAGGAAATTGTGTCAGATTGGATTAAATTTTGAAAAAAAAAAAAAGTTATGAAACTGATACTATAGAAGTGAAATAACCTTATTGGTGGACCATTGTTGGGCGGCTGTTGCATTCAGAGCATCATCAAAATCGATAAGATCAGTGAAAAGACTATCCAAGCCAAGAACAACATCGATCAATCTACGAGTTGGCATCCAACCTGAAATCAAAAAAAAAAGCTTCAAGAGGATCATAAACTATCGTACTTTTGCAATTTTTCTTTCCCAGCACAATTTTTTCATTCAAATATAAAAGCAAAAATTAGGTACAAAATATATGTCTTAAATTCTACTGCATAAATTTTGCATGAATATTCACCAAAAATCAATTGCGTTATCAAATCTTAAATATTTATTTTTACGTCAAGACAATCTAGGTACATACCATAACCATCAAGACTATTTTGTCGCAATAATGACAAACATATAGAGCCTTCCTCAGTTATATTTGGATGCCACACACGTGTTACACACTTCACTATGGGTGGTACATTGTTATATTCCGGTGGAACTGATATAGTAAACTTGAATATTCCACCCTGAAATTATGCTTAATTTTTTAACACAAGCTTTCGAATTTCATTAATTAAAAATTTGTCGAATCGTTTAGCGAAATGTTTGCTAATCAATAATAAAATATTAATCAACAATGAAATCATTTTTTTTACTCATAAATAAATGTTCTGTATCATATAACATAATTTCTACAAATCATATCTAAACTACAAAGGACAAAACATTTAATATCACATTATTTTAATCCATAAATAACATACCTTATAAATTCCTTCAACTGGTGAAACGGTGAGTTCCATATTATGTAGTGCAGATGTTGATGGAAAATGCAACTTACATGAAGGCACTTTTTTAAGACTTGATTCAAGCTCTTTTATTTCTAGAACAGAAATTTCTACAATAAAATTAACAACAAATACCCATTTAAGATATCCATTTAACAGTTATTATTAATACAATGATTAACTCCTTGGTAATGAGAGTTCAGAAACATTGTATATGTTCAAGTCTTGAAATCAATCAAATCAAACATTTCAAATCAATAAAAAGACAACTCGGCATAGATCTTATAAAACTGAATGTTAAATGGATACCTTAAGGATATCTTAAGGTGAAATTTTTCAAGTCATCATTTGCTCATTTCTTTATAGATCAACTAAGCATTAATGAATTCTTTTTTTTTATATTAAACAAAATATGTTTCCAGTACAACTATACACACGCACATACATAAACTATTAGTAGCATTTACCATATTTTTAAAATAAATTAAAATATGAGCGGTATCGATGAAAAGAAAATAAAAACCTTGCGATAGTAATTTGTCTCGAATGGATATTCGTGTACCCAAATATGTTTTTTCTTCATCGACACCATTGATTCGTTTTTGTAGATTCAACATTACACTAATCACCTGTAAAAAAAAAAAGACTTTAAAGTTAATAACCACTTCATTATCTATTTTATCACATATTAAATTTGAGCAATATCCAAAAAAAAACAGGTGTTTGCTTAGAAGCAGAAGAGAATTTCATCTTGCAACTCTATCAATCTGTCATCTTTCTAAATGTTTAAGCTTATTGCTTATTATAATTTAAACATAAAATCTGTCAAAAAGATATGAGGTAATACAGTAGTATGTTAGCATAAAAAATTAGCTGAAATTTTAAAATCAACAGAAAAAAATACCAATACAATTAAATCAGTTCATTAATTTAATGAACTAATTTGTCAAACATCACTTGAATTTTTTGAAAAATAACTTAATAATATTATACAAATTATGCGACAAACATACCTTATTACATTTCGTATAACTTTAAATTATATTTCTTAATGTGTAATTTTTCCAATACATTTTACACAGATTACATGTAATTTAAGGTTGTATATGATGATACAAAGCAGTGAAATGTCGATAAAATATCAATAAATACTTATTCCTATTCTAACATTTATTCCAGATAGCCAGATAACCCGCGGATAGCAATGATAAGCCGCGGGTAGCAAAAATGATAACCCGCGGATAGCAATGATAAGCCGCGGGTAGCAAAAGATGATAACCCACGGATAGCAATGATAAGCCGCGGGTAGTAAAAGATGATAACCTGCGGATAGCAATGATAAGCCCCGGGTAGCAAAAGATGATAACCTGCGGATAGCAATGATAAGTCGCGGGTAGCAAAAAATGATAAGCCGTGGATAGATGATAACTCGCGGGTAGTAAAGATAAGCAACGTCATATCCTCAGAGATGATAAAGGCTAAATCTAAGCTAAGATTGCATTTTCTAACTCACTGCTATCAATGATCAACAACTCTTTTTCCTTCCACCTTTCCAATCATTCTCAATCTCTAGTTTATCTCTTCTAAAATACTCATCTCTCGGTACTCTCAATCTCTACTGTTTCCTCAACCAATCTGTTAGAAATTTTCAATTAAATGAAAAAAAACTTATTAATCATTTCAAACTTTTATCTTACAATCTCACTACTGCATTTACTATTCTCTTTGTTTACTTCATTGCTATGGTAATTCTATTTTTAACTTCTCCTCTATCTCTCTCACAGACTATTTCAAATGGAAAGCAGCAAAAATGAAATTTCAACCATTAGACATTCATGCAAATTGATTTCGCTAATTGAACCATCATTTCCGTTCTTTCCGATCTGTTTGAGGCTTTCCGGTTGGATCATTTTATGTTGCAATAATTTCCGGAATCTTTTTTAATTTCTTATTTTACTTATTATATCAAATAATTTTAGTGCATTTATTTTTCAGAGAATGGATACGAATGATAATTTTAAAGTAGAATTTTTTATCGATGAAACAGATAATCGAATTGCTAAACAAGCTAAAAGTTTCCGTCGAACTCAAACAATGGAAGAAATAAAATCAAAATGGAGCAAAATACGTTTAGGAATTAAAAGGGTTTAATTTTTTCTTTTTTTTTTTGATATTATTCATTGAAAAGTTAAAATAAATTTTGCAATGTAATTAACTTTTCATAATGGAAGCGCAATTTAAAAAAGTTGATTGTTTTCGAAAAGAAATACTTTATAGTAGTAGCCAAATTGGCCAATTATTCATTGAATTCATTGCAAAATAAATTAATAAAAAAGAATAATAATTCTACAAATAGCTATATTGTATGAGTATTTCATGGATGGAGAGTACGTTGTTACAAATGAAATACAAAATATTCATAACAAAATTTTTAAAATTAATGATATTAAGGATTGTTTAATCTTCATCATTTTTCCTTTTCTTTTTTTTTTCTAGTTTGCTCGTGATCAACGTCGAAAAGCACAGAAAAAGAACAAAAATACAAGGATAAATCGAACAAATACTACAGCAGATAGTGGTATGAAAGAAAAATCGAAATGAAATATAAGAATGAAAAGAAAGGTACTGCAAATAATTGTATTATAATCTATGAGAAATTCACATTTGTTGCTTTTTATTTTTGATTTAATAAAATAAAATGTTTCTTTTTGTGAAGTAAGATAAGCATTATTGTTGATAAAAGAAAATGATTTCAGACAAAGAATCTGGCATAAGCTGCAAAAGTGCATTCAACCATGTGATTAAATTGACGGAAATAATCATTTTCATGAAATAATCATTATTCCTGTCTTAAAATTATCAAATCATTCTTCGAGGAAAAGACAAATTGTATGTTTAAGTATTTTTGAATTATATATTTTTTATGGATCATCATCATAAATACATATTTATATTCGTCAGCAATAATACGAGGGACAAATTTCAAACGGTAGGCTTAACATTTTTCTATGATACATACAATAAGACTAATACAAGGAGCGGTATCAAAACAAAAAATTGCGCTGAAAATTCACCCAAATCAAAGATATTAAAAAAATAAAACAATTCTGCTGGACATGTTATTTCGGATGGACAGCGGAAGCGACCTTCACTGTTTTCATATCTACAAAAATGGGATTTGATTATTCATTCTTCAGTTCTAAATAGTTCACAATCACAATAAATTCTAAAACCGTGATAACTTTTGAGACATTTCAAATTGAAATACTGGGATGGATTTTACACTGCGCTAAAAATTAGGCGAGAGTGTATTTATAATATCTGCTTTTATAACAAGTGTCGACACTTCACTATATCGCTATATTAATATAGGCATTTTTAGTTTTGATATATTGATTACCTGGACATTTTCATTTTGTCCAAAAATTGTTGCGTAATTTCCTGGAAAGATATTTTTGTCGTCAAAATGCAGTAGCTCTCGCGGCACTTATTCGAAGATGGTAGAAATCTAGAAAATTTCATGAAGATAATTTTAAATAAGGGATTATTTTCAGGAAAGGAAAGTTTTTTTCTAAAATATTCTAAAATACTCAGTAAAATATTCTCTTTACTCTTAAACAGTCCGTCGAAAATTGAGAACATGAAGTTTGTTTATCATTGAAAGCCATAACAAATTTCTGTACTTAAATATAAATTATTCGTATTCTATCTTCGACATAAATTCTATTATTCCTATTTGTAAATGTAACAGAGGCAAAAATTCAACTGAGTCAAAAAGAGAAAATCACTTGAACAGTGAAAAACAATTTTTAAGTAACTTGAACAGAATAGTGGTCGATACAACAATGGAAATGAAGCAATTAGATCAAACGGAAGAAAAAATATTAAGTGGCTTCGACCGAAATTTTTGCAGAATGATGTTGGAACAAATCGAAGTTCATTTAAAAACTGACAGTGGCTTAAAATCACTACTGAAAAAGGACTAATTGTATTTCATTGTGAGAAATTCGTCGTTCAGTAACATTCTAAAAGGGATTTGATCTACAGTCTAACATACCTTTTTAAATAAAGAAGCAACTTACTCGATTAACATTCCCAGAATTGATCCCTGTTGAGTAGCTAAACGAACACTCATTACAGAGTAATTATCACATTTTTTATCGCTTGATGCAATATCTATATCTCTGAAATCTCAAACAAAATTAAATCCCCAAATAAGAGTTATTCTTTGTATGTTAGCACAACATTATTTTCACTTGAAACTTCTAGGACAGAAGTTCAATCGCTATCATCTTTAGAATCCTTTAAGATATTTAAGTTGAATATGTTTGAGAGGACATGTACGAACAAAATAATTAGATAACTGATTACTGCTATCGGATTAATGAATAATTAGTTCTTCCTCACCTTAGGATTGGCACGACGCACTGATTGCCCATCTCATCACATGCTTCAGTACCATTTATCTGATTCGAAAGAAATTTCACAAGTTCATTGACATCACAACCCTGAAGTTGCGTTTTTTTTTTTTTGAAAGCTATGAAATATCGAAGGTATTAGTACTAATTTAATATGCTATCTTCAAAACAACAAAAATGCAACCTTTTCTTCATGGAAATACCATCGACAGCTAGCTGTATAATTTACTTTGTACATAATTGATTGTTTGTAAAAATGCGTGCAAAGCCCACTAGTGTCTAAATAACAATTATTTTTTTTATCAATAATTACTGGAAAATTACTGCAAAATTGCTTATAAAGAACTCAAGGAAGGTTTCAAAAGAATCATACAATAAATACTAGTTTACATTCTAAAGGAAATTATCATTAATCAAATATGGTTGAAAAAATCAGAAAGATCTAAAATGGATGAATTACCTGATCTTAAGAGTGAAACTTCACCATTGGTACGTACCTCATTACCGTAAACATAACCGCTGGTAGTTCGCTTTTCGATCACTTTTGCTGCCTGTAAAAAATTATCGATTCAGCTTATTAATGTATCGCAATAAATTACAACAATGATGTAATGCAACAAAAACTAACGATGAATTAACTTTAAATAATTAAGCGAATATGTCACAATCGAGAAATAACTTTAGCAGTAATAAGTTGCACTGAATTTCAGGAAATTCTAATGCAAGGAAAAATCAGTACAGCTATAACTTACAGTTTGCCTGCTTATCGTGCAGTTTAGATCATTCCTGAAATTAATACATCATGTACATTGGCAAAATCCATTTCAAACAGTTACAGCAAGCTCAACTTGTATAACCTTTCAGTTATGTGAATCGTACTGTTTGTATTTATATGTACCTATTACATTGCACTGAAAAGGAACTGTACTTTATAAATGCCATGCATTTGATGTCATACATACAAATGACATACATACGTTACGCCTGCCAATGTTCGAAAAATTGCAGATAAGAGAAATATTAGGCAGGTGATCAACGTACAATGAAATCAGGTGATAAAAATTAAGGAAACAACCCGGAGAAAGTAAGTCTCAGAAACAAGTTCATTGTAGAATTTCGACGTTTAGAAATTGAAAAGACAGAAAATCAACTTTTAGGTCAACTAATAAAAAAAAACCATACTTTAGACATATTATTTCACATTCCGAACTGATAGAAGTTGAATTCGAGCAATCAACATTTCTGAAAAAAAAAAAAAAATACTAATTCTTTTCCACTTCATCTTGTCAACAAATCTTTTTCATCTTTATTTATAGAAAAACATCTGACTAACTTTTGATTGTAAGTTAAAAAAGCTAGTAGTGGTTTTTTCAAAAATAAAATTCCTTGGTTTTAAAATCCGATATGAATAAACAGGCACAATAAAATAAATATTTAAATCAAAAAAGGAAAAATTCAAGAACAATTTAGTTTAAACCGGAAAAATTAAAAAGTAGCTCATCACTTTCAAGTTTGTTTAATAATTAAACATCAAAAGTTTACTTGAAATTAAAGTGAGAAAGTGTTGAAAATGGAATAAATCGATTGAACTCTGGCTTAATGCGGTTTATGATGTGATTGTTCGAGTCCAAATGAATGTAAACTGCTCCAAGAAAACTTGGATAACCACCAATAATATCCAGCGGTGGAAATCTGTGAATATGTAAAAAATAAAAATACGAATTACTTCAAGTATTTAACATTTTTTATGCAATAATTAGATGAATATTCCAGAAGTTTGAGTGTTTTCATCAGAAATAACAATTAAAAAACAAACTGCTCATTAAGAGAAGCATTTGTGAAAAAACATTTCGATAATTTGAATTCATTTCAAATCAAAGTCAATATTTTAAAATGTAAAACATCAAAGAATATTCTGATAAATGTTATCATTTTACTCTTACCTCCGAATGTTTTCGTTCGGGAAGTCAAGAATACTTAGAGATGACCTGTAGATAAAAATTGATAGAATACTATAATGGAACTGATTTATCATATTAGTTCAAATGAGGCTATCACATAATGCTATTGCTACGTTGTCATGGTGAAGATTCAATTGGAAGCTAATCAATTATGAACTGAAATTGTAAAACAAGTGGATGTTGGAATCTCATTTCTCTTTACAATTAATAATAAAAATCGAAATTTGATATCTGTTTCAAATTTCGACAAAAAAACTTGTTCTTTTAAGAGGAAGCAAGTAAAAAGACAGTGGCAGTATAGGATAGTAAATAGAATTCAAAGTTTGTATGTAAGAGCGATAGGGGAAGCAAAACAAAGAGAAGTGCAAAAAAAGAACAAACAGGAAAGGATATTGTTGAAAGAAACATTTATCGAAAATTTCATAAATTTCACTCATCGACAAACTTTTCAAAAAACTAAAAAAATAATTCAAACTAATTAAAGTGTCTGTAACTGACATAATGTTAACTTTTCTTTTTAAACAAATTGCAATTCTTATTTCTAAAATTAAAGTCTGCTAAAACGATAATTACTAATAACATAGCATCCACTAAATTATTCTTAGATTCAAGTAATTAATCTCCATTCACTTATCAAATTTGTAAGATTCGAAAGTATTCAGGATAATTGTTTTCAAAATGTTTCGGCTGGAGTGATTCTTAAAGTTACATAATGAGACTTCAATTGGTGGCGGTTATTTTAGACGAATTGCTAGGTTTAAGGCTTCAGTTAGCATTTAAGGCTTTGGTACCGCGGTTTCTCGTACTGAAATTCATTTACGCATGAGAATTGAAGTATATGTAAATAATAAAATATTATAAGGTTGGGGATAAGTACACGTAAGTACGTGTGATCAGAAAGTAAGAAGTTAGGTAACTCATATTATCACTGAAATACTCTATCATAAATTTCCTTTTTTCGCTTTAATATGTTTTCTCAAATAAGCATTATACTGTAATATTCTTCGTATTTGATAAGTTGAATAATTAAGATAAAGATTTTAAAAAAATGATAAAAATAACGATTTTAGAAGAGTAATAAAAACAACAAGCATTTTAGAAGAGTGATAAAAATTAACAAGCGTTTTAGAAAAGTGATAAAACATGCTAGGATTTGCAAAATAGCATACTATCATCATAATTCAATAATGTTCTGCATGTAGAACGATTATATAGCTATATAGAAGATATAGCAACTGGAAAGACGAGAAAGATCGCTAAGAATTGTGTAAAACAATGTTGCAGAGAATGCAGCGATAACAAATAATCAGTAATTTTTTTTTAAAATTATTATAGAAGAATGAGATTTAAAAGTATTTTTTTAAACTACTTCTTTGTCTAGAATGAAACTTGTAGTATAAGTGAATATTTTCATTTGCATGAATATTCTCACAACTCTGCTCAGATTTAGAACACAAATTTTTGTATCTTTTTTTTCTTGAATTTCTAAATTGTATGCTTAAAGTGATATTCAAATAAATTATCGCGTGTCTCGTTCATATATTTTATGGATAAGATTTTAGATATACCTTTCAATCTATCGTTTGTGTTAGTTTCGCAGTAATTGCATGAAGTTTTTATTTTTTATATTTGAAGAAGCAAGAAATGGAAAGTTGACAGAATTGGTCATGCAATCTTTTATTGAAAAAAGTAAGCCAATCTTACAAAAAGCGGTTGCTCTCGACCAAGACAACAAAAAAGATGAAGCGGTGGAGAATTATGTGGAGGGTATCACTTTATTACTCGAGGCTATGTCATGTTAGTTTTCTTTCTTATTGATAGGTTGACTGAATTCAAAATTGCTTTTTGATTTCTGGAAGGAATGCAATACAATTAAGTAAGACTTTGTAATTAATCTTGGTTTTTAAAAAACTTCATTGCTATTTGTTGATTATTAATTTGATATTTGTAAAACGAAACACTTTTACATTATTGACTAGTACAGTTAATAAAAAGCTCAGGTGGTGTCGTATGCTTCAGGTGATGATACCGTTGAAACTGCCAAAGAAGCTCTGCGGGAGAAAATTTCAAAGTATTTGACTAGAGCAGAGATACTGAAGGGACATGCGAAACCAGAAATACTCTCAGTGCAGCAAATACATATTATGCATAACGATGTATACATAACTTTGTGCATAAATGCGTTAGCTAAGCATAATTTCCTATTATTTTTATTTACAGACACTGTAAAGTTTTTCAGGAATGCCACTAAAATTTTAGTTTGCAGTAGTCAAAACGCAAAATTTATACTTTGCTCAATCATAATTAATATTAAGTAAAATTTGCGTATTCATATTCTATTTAGAACATATATTTTAATGTCAACTCATTTGAAGATTGGGGTTGCTTTTTCTGAGATGATGGAAAGGATGCCGTGTTTGTTGGATCGTAAATTTTTTATTTGTTTCTATGAACAATGGTTGCTGTTCTTTAGACTGGTTTTGGATATGAAAGGATTTTCAAGCCATGCTTTGACAATGATCTAACAGAAATTAATGTTCGAGATGCTTACATTATGTTGCCTTATCAAGTATGTTTAAAAGATTTAGGCAGAGAAGATAGAAAATAAGAATAGGAAGTAAATCAAATTTGGATCGATTTCATTATCAGTTAAGGAACAGAAGCATTTTTATATAAAAAGGTTGAATGCTTAATTAAGGTTTTGAATTTCGTACGATTTTGCGAATTATTCGTTGTTCATGCACCAAACCTAAAAACGATACGCTTGTGGACACATTATGATGCCAAAGCAGAAGGTTTATTGCAACAGCTGAAAGGTAGTTTGGCATGCCGTGACATCGAATTAGATATTTGTTATGATGACAATTTTCATGATCGAGAAATCAGGCAAGTTTTATTTCAAAAGCAGCACACTAGTTGTTTTTTAATTTTTCGTGCATTAATATGTTGTTAAAGATTAGCAGTTTGTTTTTAGGTTCAACAATGGTTGGATGGTAAAAATTGGACGCGGATTAAATTATTTCCAAAGTGTAGGATATTGTGAAATTGGCTCTTGTGATTTGAATCTAAGGAAATGTCACGAGACAAGCGTCGATATTTTTAAATTCAAACAGCATTAGTCATTGCTATTAGTGTTCAGTTAAATTTTTTCTTTTAATAGTTTGGATTAGATGTTGTGCGAGGGGAGTTGCAATTATATTGTGTTATGTGAGGATGACATTGTCATGATTGGATCTGTTTTAAATGTATATTTATTTTATTTTCTTTAATTTGTTTTGTTTTGGCTACTAAAGATTCATTTCCATATGTGCATTTACTGAATTCATAGCATGTAATTTTCCACTGTTCTTTTTCCAAATAAATAAAGTGGGACATTTTCAGGATGGTTTTTGATCTCAGCTCAATATTAGAAGGTAAATATAGTACACCTGAAGTTTGGCACAGTATTATGAGATAAAAACTGTAATAAATATTCTAAAATTTTATGTTGATCTTTTTATCTGCAATAAATATTCCAAAATCTTTTGTTGATCTCTTTATCTATCCTTTTACACTTGGTTGGTAGACCAAATGTTACAGTTTGTCTTCGTTGCTTTTGTAATTTCGATGGTTTTTCTTTTTACAGTCGTAATTTCCGTATTTGCGAGTGGTTTTGTAGAAAGCGAATATGCTTGGGAGTGGTTTTGTAGAAAGCGAATATGCTTGGGAGAAGTTCCATTCTTTAGTTCATTCTTCATTCTTTAGGTTTTAGTTGCGTGGTATTTACATTCGTTATATTAAATTTAAAATTTTTTGCTCAATTTTTAGGCCTATGCTGCATGATGTTACCTGAAAAAAAGAAGAGTGCAGCTGAACGTGACGTAAGTTTGAATATTACACATTGGATCGGTAAATAATAGATTTTGCGACATGATAGAATTGAAAATTTTTTAAAAACATCGAATTGAAATTTGCCATCACCACCGGAAGGTTTTTGACTTAATGTGAAATGCAGTTGAAATGCATATTTGGCGAATAATTATCACAAATTTATCTGTGGTGGATTTGCAGAAATAGGTGAAACATTCAGCTTCACTTCTACGAAAAATGAGAAATAATAAGGAGAGGGTAAATAAACGTTTCAGATTTTCAAGATCTTCTGAAGGGATGGAAGGTTATCCTTAATTTCAGCTTGATGCATATAAAGAGAATTTGATGAAACAAGCGGAAAAAATAGTGTTGGAAGAATTCCCGAAGAAGGTACTCGAATTCAATAATCTACTTGAGGTTGGTTTGTTTTTAATTTGTTCATTATTTGTCCTTTCTGCATTAAATTAGCAGGATTCGAAACAGTTTTTTCGTGAAGACATACTTGCTCACTGATTGTCTCTCGTAGATGCTGGAAATTATTTGGTTTTATTTACTAAACAAATGTTTTGCTTTTTTTTTTTTTTTTTACTATTTTAATATTTGGCAAGTATTTATTCGTTATTATTTATTTAACTTGCCAATTTATTTTGGTTATTTTTTTTTAGGACGAGCGGTTCTCCTATGAGCGATTGCCAGAACTTTTACCGAATATTGACTTAGGAATCCCATACTCGGAACAACTAATCGAATATGCGGTAATTCTTGAACTTGACACTGTTGTTGTTCTTTGTTGCTGAAAGCTTTCTTTCTGGATTTTATTGGATCTGTTAAAATTGCAGAACGATGGAAATTCAGCCGAACATAAAAATGATGATGGGATTCTGAAAAAGAAACGAAAAATTGATCACGCTAGTATTCAACCATTTCATGGTTATCTTTTACTTGTATTTCATATGTTTCATCAGTTCAATTATCGTTAGTACAACTTTCGGTGCCGACTGCTGCATGTAATAAATTCAGTTTTTTTGGAGAATATTTAAAAATTACAGTAGGATTATCTGGATTGGCTTTCGTTCAATACAGCTGGCTAGTCAGCAGTAATTTTATGGTTTACTTGGCCTAATTGTTTGATATTTTGGGAATGATGATAGTGATACTATGTCAAAGCAGTTCTTTTATTTAACACCTCACTAAAATCAGTGATTTTTAAAATTAGTGTTGAAATGTATTGTCCAGAATTGACGATCTCTGTATTTTTGTGGTTAACTACTTGATAAGTGAATATATGTTTTCAGGTACTTCAGTCTACGGTTTCATAAATGGAACCGTTAAATGTAACGAAAAGCTTGCTAGTCTTACCGATATCACACGTCCCTTACTTCGTGATTCGGTTGAAGCGGTCAACAAGGTTTATTTAGATTTATGTAGATTTGTATTTCTCTATTCTACAAGCAAGCAATATTCAACACGAAAATTCTAAACTAATTAACATTTTTTAGGTGAAAATGTGGATCTTATTTTTGATTCCACGTATTGAAGATGGCAACAACTTTGGGGTATCCATACAAGAAGAAACTCTCAGTGAGGTTATTTTGCTTAGAATTTTAATTTCTTAAATTCAGCATACTTTTTTTCAATTTCTCATTGTTCAATGTATTGTGAAATAAATTTTGAATTTTGTCGCTGAATCTATAAAGTATGGAAAGAAATATGGAGTTTGGAATTTGGGCTTTTTCAGGTGCGTACTGTAGAGGGTGAAGCAGCATCATTTCTTGATCAGATGTCTCGATATTTCGTTAGTCGTGCTCGTTTGGTAACTAAAGTGGCCAAATATCCGCATGTTGTAAGTTGTGCCTAAATGTTTATATATAAAATTCCAAAATCCTACTTTGCAACGGCAGTGTATGTATTATGTATAATAATATATTAGCTATCAAAAATATATTTTGATCTTATGTTTTCCATGAAATTTTGTTCAGGAAGACTATCGTCGAGCAATTCTGGATATGGATGAGAAGCAGTTCATCAATATTCGCCTTGTACTAACCGAAATGCGCAATCACTTTGCCACACTACACGATATGATTACGAAAAATTTCGAGAAAATCAAAATGCCACGAAATAATAACGCCGAGCATATGTATTAATTAGAAAGTTTTCGAATTATTATTCTTTTTCGACATGTGAATTATTATTCATTGTGCTTGTTTTGTTAACATTTATATGCAAAGAAATCACTTATCATTCATCTTGACGATTTCTATAGGGAGAAAATAACGTTGAATTTTGTAGTGCATTTTTCTTCCTTTCATGTTATGGTAAATGTAATCTGAAAAATAAAGTAACTTGGATTTTTTCAAATCCAAACTTGTTATCTGTAATTGTTTATTTTTATATAATTGTGTACCTGTTTCAGATTAGGTTAGACGAAGTTTAGAGAATTTGTAATGAAATTCGTTTCTTCTGACTTCCATAATTCAAAACTATGTTAAAAATAAGTTTATGCATTTAAACTTATTTGTAATTTTAATAGTGTGAAAGAGTAGCATGTGATTTTGTTCTGATACTTAAGAAGAATTATCCATAGTTTCTGAAAAAATGTTCGTAATATGTTGAAGCATTATGTTGAAAATAAACTTTGTTTTATATTTCTTCTCTGTTTAAAGTCAACTTCTTTGTGAATTGCAACGAAGGAGAAAAATAAAAAGATTTTTTTTGTCATTCAATCGAGTTTGGAACGAATAATTTTTTGATTGAAATCGACAGCGTAAGTATATATATTTTTAAAGTGCACTATCAAAGATTTATGAATGGGTCTTTTTCTTTTTGGATATTCTTAGTTTTCGTAGTTTTTTTTTTTTTTTTTTTTTTAAATAAAGTAATTTTGCATTAATAGGTAACATGTTTTATTTTTATTCTAACTATCATTACTGCAAATATTATTAAATCGACGAATGTTTTTTATTTTTTATTAACATTTTAAAAGAGATAGTGATTAAATTAGTAGTGCGATGATAATATAGTTCATTTTTATTTTCTGGTTTAATGAAAATAATACTTGTCATAAGTTGTAATAATGATTAATATCCGTATAACTCACGTGGTTCATTCATTCCTAAAATTAATATTCGTGTGTAACTCACGTGATTCACTGATTGCTTAATAATAATGGTGTAACTCACATGATTTAGTGGTTATCTAAAATTTTTTTTACATTCGACTCAAATTTCATTCAAAATTTATTTTGTTGTGAAAATTTAAAATTATTCTTTAATTGAATTTGTTAAGCAAAAAAAAAAGAAAAATTCATTGCTTCAGCAGTTATTACTACTAGTTTTATCAACAACAAAAGAAAAGTTTCACATTCATTCAAAAATGTTAAGAGCCAAGAAAATCTTCGTAATTAAAAACAAAGATTATTGAAAAAGAAAACATTAGTAAAGGATAAAACAATAAGCCAAAGTGGCAAGGTGGACTAGTAAGGCAAGGTAGCAGAAAGTGATATGTTTAGATGTATATTATATCAAGTTAGTGCTAACTATGTTAAAGTTAATGAAGTTAAAATTAATTTAGTCCATTTATTTAATACAATCAAAAAAAAAGGAAGCGTTAGACAAGAAAATAAAGAGGTGATATAATAGGAATTTGAACTTTAATGTTAATTACTTGAATTCTAATGAAGCAGATTTATTGAAAATGATAAATAACAAAACAAATTAGATAAAAAATATAAAATAATCAATTCAAAACAATTTGTTTAATCCCTCTCACTCTTCTTTTCTCTCTCTGAGAGAGATAGGAAGATATTGATCAGATCGATCTGAATTTATTTTTTCATTCATCGAATCATTAATACGGTCTAATCTGATCAGGATGTAAATAACAATTAAATGTCCACATGTGTATACAAGCGTATGCAACTATGTAATATTGATTTCTACAAAATATGAAATTAAAAAAAAACGAAATAGTTTCAAAAATAGTATCAACATCTTTTTTGTATGCATTGTTTATTTGCCCGGAAATATGGGAAGAAACTATTTTGGGTTTGATATATATAGCAGGCATTCTGGAATTAATGTGTGCCCCTCTATCTTTCTCTTTCCCACAATATTTTACAAATTCACTGAAAGATAATAGAAAGTGTTTTTGAAATTATTACGGCTGATGAAATAATGAAATAATCCGCAAATCACTATAAAATGAACGAATAACGATCTCCTTGTGTAATTCAAATTTTTTATCATTTTGAAATCCAATTTAAAATCGGGAAAATTTCTGGCGGCCAAAACTGTTGTAAGATGAGTAAATCAGCAATTTTTATCTGACTCTGCAATTTCTCCATAGAGAATTGTTTCTTTGTGTTGTATCAGCTGCTATCCTTCTTTCTAACATAAATGGAAAATTTCTCTTTCAAAATTCACTTCATTAAAATTCAATCTAATTCCTAAAATCTTTCCTCATATTAAAATAGTTCAGAGAGAACTTCAATTAATTATTTCATGTCGTCATCAGTCCTGAAATTTTTTTATATATCTGATAGTAAATTAATTCTTTAACTAGAACTCTATAATCAATTATGGGCTTAAGAACCAATTATGGCTTTGCAAATTACAATCCAATTATAGAGAATAACCCCGAAATTTCTAAATGTTTTCTTTCATGAAATTTAAAATTTTCAACCATTGTGCGTGCATAAATTTTAGAACTGTGGTATCAGTGCATCTTTTCATTATTTTATTATTAATTTTGTGCGCCGCTTCCGTGACCTAAATAATTTACCTGACGGATTGTTGTATAAGTTAGAAACAGAATGACTGAAAAAATGATTGAAACTACACTGCACAAATTTTATTTTCAGGCTTGCACATCAAACCAAGACTGAGTGGACCAGACGGAAAGGATGGAAATGAAGGAGGAAGAGGACAGCAGGAACGATTAGGCCTAAAGCGCCGGAAGGACAACTGAAATAAGGACCAAATGATCCAAAAGGCTTATCCGGACCGTCGGGACAGATAGGAAGGCAAGAACCTCAAGGACCTGGAATACAGGGACCAGAATACAAGAACCGCCGACAGCATTATTAGAAAGATAGAAGCTGCAGAAACTTGCCAATAATAACGAAAATGCCAACACAGTAAAGCAGCCCAACAGTGACACTTGTTTTTGATATTGGTTGTTTTTGCTTGAACCAACATACTGCAAAACTGTTCTTATCATCATATCACTTTTTTTAAAAAAAGCTCCCAAACAGTAAGTTATATTCAGGACTTAAATAATATTTTTTAACAAGTATTGGAGTATGACATTCAAATTTTATGAAACAAATCTTTTATAGTTTTTATAGGTCACAAGTTGTCACTGTAATTGAAATTTCATGAATCAATCTTCTAAATTATTTTTTAACTAATGAGATTTTTGAAAAGTTCAAATTTTTTTTTTTTTTTTTAAATAAATGATGCGGGACGTAGTCTGCACTGCCTGAAGATCATTACGAAAGGAAGGAATAAAGATGGGTGGAATTGATTGATCTTAATGTAAGCGAAGTTATCTATTGAAAAAGAAATGATAACACTGTGTGTTTTTATTAAAGCAAATTTCATTTTCGCAAATTGAAACTGATCAGTGTTTGCAATTTTTGTCGATAAAACTGTGTTTTAAATCGTTTTTCGACTATAAAGGAATTATTCAGGTTGTAATGTTGCATTCACACAATATTGATAATAATAATAAGAAGAAGAAATTGTAAGCCACGCAATAAATTGGTAAGCAGTAACAAAAGTACAACAAACAATACCGGAACTCTAACCGAATACTGACTTGGTAATCCTATACTCGGAACAATTGTCAAATATCAGGTAATTCCTGAACTTGACATTGTTTTTGTTGTTGTTATTGTTGTATGTTGCTGAAAGCTTTCTTTCTGAATTTTATTGGTTCTATTAAAAATTGCAGAATGATGGAAACTCAGCTGAACATGAAAATGACGATAGGATTCTGGAAAAATTGAAAAATTGATCGTGCTTTTGCCGAAAAAAAAAAAATTTGAATGTCCAAATAAAGCATTTTGATTGTATACTATGCCTAACATCTTATACTTATGACTTCTATTTTTATATTGAGAAGAAATTTTTACACGAAGAAACTCTCAGGTTATTTTGCTTAGAATTTTAATTTCTAAAATACAAACGTATTTTTTTTTTTTTTTCAATTTCTCGCCGTTCATTGTACTTTGAAATAAATTTTGAATTGTATTGTCGAATTCATAAGGTATGGGATATGTTGAAAGAAATATTAAACTTTGACATGTAAAACTGAGTAAATATTGTGGAGAATGGAACGGTATCATTTCTTAATCAAATGTTTGACATTTCATTGGCCTTACTCGTTTTGTAACTAAAGTGGTCAGGTACCCGCATGTCGTAAGTTATGCGAAGTACTTATATCTAAAATTCCGAAATTTTGCTTAAAAAAAAATTAAAAAAAAAAATTGACAAAATTAACCCTTTCTTAATTGGAGGTTTTGGAACAGATTACTTATTGGGATGCAGTCTACTCTTGGTAACTGCTGGATTCTTGAAATTTGTGAGAAGTACTGAAGTGGTGCTGAAGCGTTGTACTCATACTTGAGTGGTGGAGTCAGAGTGATGGAGCGTCGGATTGCCGGTGCGTTGAAAATGGAAATGATCCGGGATAGATCCTTTTACAATAACATTCATAAGCAGTTGGAAAATACTTAGACGAAGATTACACTTTTATTAGTCAAAAAGAAAGGATTACATACTGGTAAGTTGAGAGTATAAGCTTAATTCTTATAATAAGTACTTTCTCTACTACCGGAAGCATGATAATCTAGACCATAAGATAATAAGATTAACAAATGACAGTGGGGGGTTTTATAGGATTACTGTAGTTATGATGATTTGAACCGTGAGAAAGGATATAAATGTTGCTAACACTAAAAGCTATACAAATTTTCAACTGAAACAGTTTTTCCGATAATGACAGCACTGACGGGAAGTATTCGAGAAGACACAGATGAAGGCCGTAAATGATGCAGGATTCAGATTCATACAAACAGTACCTGGCTTCATAAACTGTTCTTTAGATGTTCGTTGTACCAAACTCTTTTATGGAGTTTCCGAAGGCCCTTTTAACTATTGCATTGTCTATCTCAGTCGATCGTGGCTTAGAGGAAATGATATTGCTAGGATAATTGAACTGCTGGGCAGACTTAAGATCTGAATCTTCTATGGTGATGTGTAGAGAATGGTCCAGACCAAAGAACTCGTGGCTTTTAAAAAGCAGATGTTAGGCGCTGCAAAGCCACTTCGGTATAAGCAACAAAGGCGACGTCATCAGCATACTTTCGGGAATATGATAGAGGATCTTGGTAGGGGTCCTTAGTCGTTTTAGTCGTTTTAGGTCGAATAAGTGTGGTATCGGATATAAATATCGTTTTCTTTGTCAATGTTTGCAGTAATTCTTTGTAGCATTATAAAATAAAGAAAATGCTGAATAGAAATTCATGCAAGACACAATCTCGTCTTACATCACTGATTATTGAGAAAGGATTAAAAAGTTAAAATCGGAATATCTGACTTGACCACGCTGATTTTCAAATGTAATAGGAATTTGGAGGAAAATTCTAATTGTTCCGAGATCTGCCATAAGCTATTTCTATTTACACTGTCAATTTGGTGAGGTCAACAAAGACCACATAGCCCTGTGTTTTACTCTATACTTCTTATGAATTGTCTGAGAACAAATGCCATTTCGGATATAATTCTATTAGCTCTGAAGCCACATCAACTTTCAGGGAATTAATCTTTAGCAACAGCAGAGATTAATCTGTTTAAGAGTATTCTTGCGAGGATTTTTCCGGCGATGGAGAGCAGAATCATAACTGGATAGTTTGAGCAATCGGACTTATCTCCTTGTTTCTTGTAAGATGGGATGGTAATTACGTGGCGAAATCTAATGGCAATTCGCATTTTTCCCAACAATGTACAGCAAGTTCGTAAAATTTAACATGGAGTATATAGCCTATATGTTTCGAGATTTCAGGTGGAATTCTATCAAACGCCATTGCCTTGTCAGCTTTTATCTGCTTATAGCTGATAAAAACTGATTAATTAATAAGAGTCTCCTGCAGCGTAGAAGTTATGTCCCGTTCTGTTTTTCTCATTTTTTGAGCAATTTGTTGAATTGTTGAACTTCAAACGTCGAGCAATTCTGAGTATGAAGGAGAAGCAATCATTAATATTCATCATGTATTAACCGAAATGCACAATTACTTTGCCACACAACACGATATAGTTGCGAAAAATTTCGAGAAAATTAAAAGATCACTAAATAATTACGCCGAGTACATGTATTGATTAGGAAGTTTTTGAATTATTTTTCTTTTCTAACGCTTCAATTATTATTGTGGTGCTTATTTGGTTAACATTTATACGAAAAAAGATCGTTTATCATTCAGCAATAGAATTAAAATATTGCTAACTTTTTTTACTTTTTTTTCGCTTCATTGATATTAAGGTTTTATAACCTGAAAAATAAATTTTCTTGTAGCATAGCTTGGATTTCTTCAAATCCGAACTTGTTATGAATTGTTCATTTTTGTATAATTTCATGCTTGTTTCCATTCAGTTTGAAAAATTTATAATCAGATTCATTTCTTTTGACATTATAATTCAGAAATGTCGTTGAAAATAAGTTAAGGCATTTAAACTTGTAATTTTAATGTTGTGAAAGAATACTACATGATTTTGTTTTGATAATTCAGAAGGGTTATTCACAGTTTCTCAAAGCATGTCTGCAATATGTTGAAATTTCATTTTCAAATTTCATTTTCTTTCAAATGTGAATATTTCTTTTTTTTTTAAAGTCAATTTCTTTGTGAAATGCAACAAAAGAGAAAAATATAGAGATTTCTTTTGTATTCAGCCAAATTTTGAATGAATAAATAATTTTTGATTGAAATCAACAGCTAGTCCATTTTAAAAGTGCACTATTAAAAGTTTATAAATGAATTTTTTTTTTATATTCTTAGTTTTTGTCCAAGTAAATAAAATAGGTTGTACTTACGCTGATAGGTAAAATATTTTATCTCTGTTATCACTTTCATTATTGCAAATATCATCCAAGAAATGTTCATTTTTTTTTTCAACATTTAATTACCGATCTCTTTTAAAAGCGATAGATGATTAAATTAGAGCAATAATAATACAATTCATCCTTATTTTCTGATTTAATGAAAGTAATAATTATCATAAGCATGTAATAATGATTAACATCCGCATAAGTCACATAATGTAATGTAATTAAAGATAATATTTGCTCAATGACCAAGAATTGCAAAAAAAATGATAATATTTATGCTAAAATTAGATGGTACAATAATAAATCATTCATTCTTTTCTTATTTAATCAATTCTTTTTTTTGTTTTTTATTTTTTTCTGGACAATTTTTTTTTCTTTCTTTTACCGC
The DNA here is from genome assembly GCA_029876185.1 of Mansonella ozzardi. Classification (NCBI taxonomy): domain Eukaryota; kingdom Metazoa; phylum Nematoda; class Chromadorea; order Rhabditida; family Onchocercidae; genus Mansonella; species Mansonella ozzardi. The sequence continues at coordinate 7,569 of JARVGP010000781.1, read as the reverse complement.
TTATTCATCACACATTCGCTAGTCATCGTTATTATTTGAATAGCGTGATAACATCAAGCGAAATCCAAAAGTGCTATTATCAATAATAAAAGTTCTTTTCGATTCGAAATTCAATTTTAATTTTTTTTTCATTAGCTGGTAAATGATGATTATTTACAAATTTTATTGATCGTTTACTATTACGCTTGTTATTAATGACGATATTTAATGCAACTAAGAAAACTATCAATTTTAACTGTCATTTTAATTAATTAATGTCGATAGCAATACTTTCAGTAATATATTTTAAAAAAAAGCCTTTTTTGTTCAAATTTTAAAAGCAATGATGCAAAATTTGTTAATGGCAGGGAAATTTTCGATTTTACAATAGTTAAACAACGAAATAGTAAGAGCGAATGAATTAAAAATAAATTTCAGTCAAATGAGAGATGAAAATAAGCTAAGAGATTAGTTATCTGTCAATACTAATTTATTCAGTAAAGACTTTCAAATTAAAATTTTCAAACATTCAAAACACAAAAGTTAAATTCGTGTTTTAAAGTTAGTTTTAACTTTTGTCAATAAAGTAATATTTATTGTTTTCACTTCTTCTAAACGTTTATACCTGAAATTCATCCCTCTTAGTATTATTTATGCATTAGACTAATTGTAATAATTAGAAATTTTCCTTTATTGTGAAAACAGTCGAATTATTCAAAGTATCGAAATGAAAGGACCATACCAAAATGTATCAAATTTTTTTAAAAAAATCAATAAGAATTTTAAAATTTGATTACTTCAAATTTTTTTTGCATTCAATTTCACTCAAAACTTAATTTTTTTCGAAAACTCAAAATTATTTTATAATTTGCTAATAAACAAAAAGAAAAATTTGTTACTTTGTCAATTACTGCTAAATACTTTAATCCATAAAAAAAATTTTATATCACAAATTCATTGAGACAAAGAAGAAAATCCGTAAGAGCCGGAAAATGAGTTTGAAAGAGAAAAAGACAGAAATTCATAAATGAACAAAAAGAATTTTCGCAATTAAGAACAAAGAATATTGAAAAAGAAAAACTCAAAACATGCTGTACGTAGTATGCAAACGTACGCACTGTGCAATATTGATTTGTCTAAAATATGAAATAAGAATTATTTTTTTCAAAAATAGCATCAGTTTTTCCAAAAATAGCATTAGCATCTTTTTTTGCATGCATTTTTTATTTGCCTGAAAATATGGGAAGATGCTGTTTTGGGTTGATATGTGGCACTTCAGAATTAATGTGTGATCATCTGCTCCTCTCTTCCCTACAATATCAATCTTCTCTATAAATTCCAGTGAATTCATTGGAAGATAATGAAAAATGGAGATATAAATGTATATCTGATTCATATTTATATTGATTCATGAAAATCTGATTCATGATTCGATTCATATTGTTTGAAATTTGATGCTATTTTGGGTTGATATTGTACAGCTCGGATTGACACAGGGTAATCCCTCTTTTCTCCTTCTCCGTATCCAACCTTCAAAGATTCTGCGAATTCAATGGAAGATAATAAAAAGCATCGATATGGGATGAACATATGATTCAGATTATTTTTTTTTTTTTTAAAAAAAGTATTCATAATTGAACCAATTTCAGAATTCTTTTTTAAACAAATATACAAACTTTAAATTATGTAAAAATAATCTGTCACTTTTTCCTTAGACGGTGAAAATTTTGTTTTATTTTATGGAAGGAAGAAAAAAAAAACGTAACAGTGTTCATGTTACAAGCCTTTCAAGTTTTACTGTAAAAACTTGGGTTAACTTTTGAAGGACATTGTAACAGGGATGTCTTTGAAACTGTAAAGAAAAAAAACTTAAAAATATCAATTATTAACTTATAAACTTATTTTGTTTTGTTGACTATTTTAAAGTAACAAGTCTTTTTTTATAATATTAATTTTGCATCAAAATCTTTTTGTTTAAATGCTACCTGCAAAATTATTATTACTGATATAACTGATAAAATTGACAACTTATTACTGATATAACGTAACTGTAACTGCTTAGGTTGAAGTGAAAAAGTTCATGCTTGATTGGCTGATTGATTGATTGATTTGTTTGTTTATTAGCTCATAGTTGCAATTATTATTTTGAAAAGCACGTTTTAGCAATTTTATAGCAAATTAACAGTCTTTTCCTACTTATTCTTTACACCCATCTGATAATAATAGCGAAAGAGAAAAGGAAATTAAAGGAAATGAAGAAATGACGAAAACTAACTTTGGGCTGGGCCGTAAACGATGAAACTTTTTTCATATATCTCATAAAATTTGTCAGACGCAAATTTTATTCTTTTTTATAATTTGAGCTGTTTCTTTGTCCAATTTCATAGTTTATCAATAATTATAATAATTTTTCAGATACATTAATGTCAATATCGGTCATTTAATTTAAGCATTAAAATAAAAGTTAGCTACTGTAGTATTAAATTAGTTTACGCAAATCTGTCTGTTTTTGCTATCATGGTGTCAAAATGTAAACTGGTCAAGTATAAATGTGTCACTTTCTGATCTCTTTAATTTAAGAGCTACTCCAGTTATTCCAAGGATTCCTGGGCTAATCGTAACTAAGCTAGATGACACTGCTAAGGTCGGAGTAGTGATTGAACTTGCGGAAGCTTATAAGGTAAAGCTGCATGTTATAGGAATTCGCGAGGGTATAGAGGATCTTAGGGAGTTTACTAGTAAAGAATTTGCTGAAGCGCTGTTTAACTGTGATTGAAGATATTTCTTAACTTTTTTATGTGACCAAGCTTAATTATCTCAATATCATGAGAAGAATAGTTTCCATTTTAGGCGTAATTGCTTTTTTAAACCCCAGTTTTTGTACTTTTTTGAGCCGCAGCAGGACGAAATTGAGAAAAATGCTGCGGAACTATTACTAAATATTTGTAGAAATGACATTTTTGTATAATTTTTCAACAATTTAAAATATATTTTCTTATTTATATTTAACAATTAATATCCAATAAAATATTAGATACTTTGATTGACATCTACGAAAACAGCAAAAAAAAAATAACTGATCAACTTATAGCTCATAAATAAAAGTGATAATTTTTTAAGAGACAACATCTAATAAGCTAAATTGAATATCAGTGAATAGCATTGATAGGATAATGTCAAAAATCAAGAAAATCTCAGTCAAGCTTAATTATTAATTTTTATATTCGAATTAAAGTTTAGTTACAAAAAAAAAGATTGATGAAATAATGACAATATTAGCTTTCTTTTTTTATCTAAAATGAAAGGATGGAATTTTTGCAAATTAATATTCCGTTGTTATTGAATCACAGAAACGAAAAATGATATTATTAATAGTCAATGGATAATGGGATCTTATCTCCAATATCAATCGTATAAGGGTAAATAGCACTTTTTATGCTATTTAAACGCTTTAAAAGGTGTCAGTTCTTATTTTCTGTCATATTTGAAAACTCTGCTGAAATTGTAAAATTTTTGCTTGTAACCTCTTAAAAAATTTTCCATATTTCATTCTTTTCTATATCTGAAATCTAATAAAAACAAAATTTAAATTTGTTTGATTTCAGACAATAATTATCTATTGAAATTGGAAAGCTGAAAAAAGAAAAAAAAATTGCATTCATTTTATTCTAACAGAAATTTTTAATTTAGATGTGCATAAATTTGAATTTTCGTAATATGTAAGCTAAAAATAGAAATGAAAAATAGACATTTTGGTGATTCGTCAAAAAATTCAAAGATCTACAAGATGCATGAGCTTCGTTCATTCATTTATTTTGCATTTAATTATTCAGAAAGCTATAAAAATCAAATTTCATGATGCTCAATACGTCATAAAATTTCTTGTTAGAATTACTTAAAAGTCCAGTCAACAATATTTGCTTCATTTTTTTTTTTTCATTTTTCAGTCATTAGCAATCGCTCATCATAAAGTCTTCTTCTATAACGTTGTAAATGGTGTTTACGACTAATAACTGATCGTATTCATCTCAATTTCAATGTCATTTCTATCATAAATAAAACCCTTTATGATTTTACAGTCTATTTTTCTGTCTCTCCCTTCGTTTTCAATTTCTTTCACAAATAGCAATCATTAATTTATCAGTCTGGAACCAGAAGTAAATTATTCATTTCTTGAAACATGGAGTAAGTTTACGTCTAACGCATATGTGATAGTTTGTCATTGTTGTTGCTATTTTGATTGTTGTTGTTATTGTCGATGTTGATGCTTATTATTGTTATTGTCATGTTGTATTGATTGTTGTTGTATTTATTACTGTAGCTGATGTTTATCATTGTAATTGTTGTTGTTAGCGTTTTTGTTAGCTGTTGTTGTATTATTGTTGCCATTTTTATCATCGCCGTTGTTGTTGCTATCGTTTTCACTGTTGTCATTGTCGTTATTGTTTTTGTCATTGTCATTGTTAGTATTGCCCGTCTAAATTTTCAAGCATAATTCAAAAAGTTACATGTTACAGGGGACGATTCATTCGCTGCTTTTGTTGAAAGTCAAATCTCCAATTAAAAAAAATCAAACAATATTTTAATTATAATCATCCATAACTAATTAGGCTTCAACTGATAAGTAAATTTCCGCTTTTCTTATCTTCGTCAATTTTTGTCCCCATTTTACTGCGTGATTGTCTGGATTGAATTTTTTTTTCTTACATAGCATAAGGCATCACTGACGTAGAGAAACTTTTTCTCTATTGAGCTTTCTTTTCCGCAAATTAAATTTTTCAAACAGTATAAGCGTCATCTGTGGATTGCATATTTATGATTTTCCATTTCCTTTTCTTTTTTCATGCCAACTTTTTTCAATGAATTTTCAAAGTTGCAGCAAAATAAAGGATGAAACAAATGAGCTGTATCAAATTGTGTGAAAATAATTCGAAAGAAATTTCCAAACATTATCTGATAGAACAGGTGACACAGATAAATGTTTTGAAGTTTCCAAGAAATGACAACTGTTTATATTTAAAAATGAAATTGAGATTCTCGGAAAATTAAGCAATATTCCTAATTGTATCATTTTAATAAGAACAGTTTTACCTTACTTAATAAACTACTCTTCTGAAAATTGTATCACTTAAACTACTTTTTAAATAGTAAAAATGCCTGAATGTTGAAGATAAGTTCTAACAGCCAGGCTAATTCTATTCTTTGAATAGCTAACAGTATAGGTTTCCAAGTAGTCAGAAATAATTTTAAGTGTCAAAAAACATGCTAGCTAGATGAAGTGTGCAAATATTTCACAGATAGCACAAAAAATTAAGCCTAGACGAAAATAGAAAATAGAGTCAAGATTATGATGAATTTTCTCGTGTTACAAAGAATAAATATCATTAGATAGCAAAAAAAACATAAGATAATGAGATATGAAACTTATGTTGAAAGTAATACATTTGTGGTATTTAAATTTGAAGATTTATAATTGAACAAATCATCATTCTTACCAATAATTTTTTATTGGTAAGAAAGCAAGAAAACATTGAAATTCTTCCTCTTCTTCTAGTTTTTGAATACCAAAGACCAAAATTTTACAGATTTTGCAATTTCCAGAAAATAGCGATTTATGGCATTGTCACTGATAATCATTAATGTAAAACCTTATAAATCAAGTATACAAGTGCATATGTCCAAGTGACTGCATTTACTATTAATTGAAATATTTTTGGTATCATATAAACTTCGGAATGCTTTTCTGATTGCATGCTTCTTATTGCCAATACTGAACTAAAATCTGGCCATAATATTGGCTTATTTGAGGCACGAAATTAATAAACTCACTCAGCCAATCATATATACCAAATTTTTTTGAATTTTTTTTTTACAAAAAATAGATCAAGCATTTGAAGTTGTCTTTTATACAGCACAGCTTGGATTGATCAATTACATTTTAAGAATTTAAAATTCTGAAATTTTTATTATAATTAAATCGATAGAATTTTTGATTTTCAACTTTCTTTCAACACTTAGCCAATTATAAATATCAAAAAATGTAATTGATTAATCATTTAATTATAATAGCACTTAAATCGAATTTCAACAAAGCAAGATTTTCTTAAATTGCACGTTGCGTTATTTTAAAAGTGCTGTTACAATTAAGTGATTGAGCAATTGTCGGAAAGAGATAATTTTTGCTATTGAAAAAGATATATTTGCTGGTTATTTATCCAACAACTTCAAAATTATCTTACTTCTCCTTTTCTTGCGTTAACATTTTCAAAAGTCTAAGGTCTCATCAACTCAATTTTTTGCAGTATTCAAGAAAATACCATTTAGATACCAATGTTTTATTTTATCGAACAAATCATTTCATAAAATTAATGATAAATCTTTGTGAATAAAGTTGCATAATAGGTCTAGACGAATTTTTTTATAAACAAAAATGTTATTTACAGGTATTGATTTTGCAGGTTCATTTACATCAACAAAAGTTGGGTGACATTTCTTTTTTTCGTTCTAAAAGCAGGACGGAAAAATCTATTGAATTTTGTTGAAAATGGTTTGGCGAAGCAGTCATATTCCTATTCGTCGCCGTCTTCCAACTATTCCATCGGACCGAAGCAGTTTTTCAACTTTGGCACCAGTAAATCTAGGAAATACGCTGCCATCTATTTTATCGATGGAAGATGATGTCGGCAGTCCAGCATTGTCGGAAATGGTTGATAATGATGATGATGATGATGATCGAAGTGCCAAAATGTCACTTCCGGAATCTTTGCAACGATCTTGGACACCCACTTATAGATTATCATTCCCTGTATACTCCAGTCAACGGCTAGAACTTCCAGCTGAAGATGTCAGGGAAAGTTGCGGTAAATTAAAAAAGGATTTTGTATCAAATTGCAAATAAATATTTGAAAAACATTTAGCACTTGAAGTTATTACTTAATAAGTTAATTATCTTACATTTAAAAAAAATTTTTCTTTTTTTGAAAATAAATTTATTACGCCAAACACTTTTTTGTTCAATTATGAACAGAAATACATTTCCAAATTAGTAAGAATTCATTCAAATTGAAAATGTTTGAAATTAAATTTTTAAAATCGAATATGTATAAATTTATTAAATAAAATAAAAGAGTAGCTATAAAAAATAAAATTTTCATTTAAATTTTGAAAATTTTAACAGGCAATAATTTTAAATGTTATTTTGTTACTATTTTAAGAAATTGAAATTTGAAATGTTCGAAAAATTAAAGGACAAAAAGAAAACAAAAATTTTTATGATAATAAGAGATGTTTTATAGCCAGAAAAGAATCACAGAGCCTTAATAATAGCGCTTTTTCATTGCTTATTCAATTGCTTGTTCCGGAACAGTAATGAGCTAATGTCGAATGAAATATGGCAGTATGTCTGTCTACTTTGATTAGTGACTATATCGAAATGACTAAAATTAAAACATTGAAATAATAGTTATTTAATCGATTTAAAGGGATAATAATTGAGTGATCGATATGTTAATACTCGAATAATTTTTAATTGGCTCAAGCTTCAAAAAAAAAAAAAAAAAAAAAAAAAAAAAAAAAATAAAAAAAAAAAAA
>JARVGP010000780.1:0-31547 GCA_029876185.1 Mansonella ozzardi | reverse complement strand
AATAATAATAATAATAATAATAATAATAATAATAATAATAATAATAATAAAATAACAGTAATATTAGTAACAATAGAAATAATAATAGTAATAATTAATAATAACAGTAACGATAGTAATACTAGTTAATAATAGTAATTAATAATAAATAAGCTTGAAAAAAGATGCTTAGATGAAGGAAAATGTTCGTAAAATAGATGGTCGCTTTCTATTTAATCGTTAGCGACTGCTCTAATTATCTGATAAAATGTTTACAAGGTCGAAGGATGAAGAGAATTATGAAGAATAATTTGTAGGGTTGTTAAAGCTTAAATCTAGTCCAGATAATAGAGATAAGACAGTTTGAATCACCCGTAGCACAGGAATCAGATGGAGTAATTTGTTGAATGGCACTTGCAAATCAATTTTATGCAATGATGACCATTATGGACTATGCAAGAAAGATGTTCTACACTGATTGATTGAAGGACAAACAAACAAGAAATTGGTACATAGAAAACATTTTATATAAAAAATTGATTAATACAATACAAGAATTATTGAACATTAGAAAATGTGTTATTTTGATGTAATTTAATTTTGCGAGAAAATTTTCGAAAACTTGAATTACATTACAATGAAGATTGAAATTGACTGAAGAAACAATACCTATCATTATAAAGATGAATAATCCAACATTTCTCCATAGTAACATTAATTTATCAGCGTTTTTTCATCTCTCTTTCCCTCTCTTTCCTTTTTTGTCTTTGGGAGAGCGTTTCGTCGGATAGTCTGAAGATAAAAATGAAAATGAAATTATTTAAAAAAAAGGAAACCTTCTTTTTGATGCTTTCTTGTAGCATTACTCTCTTTCCTTCTTTCCTTGTCCGTTTATTTTTCTCTCTTCCATCATTTCTTCATCGTTTTATTGTCGATTTAATTTCATGGAAAAAATAAACTTTCAAGAGAATTTATCTTCGTAGAATTTAATTAGTATTTGAAGTAACAAATAGATGCTTTAAACGACAAGAATAAAACAAATTGTCGACGTGATCGCTCAGTTCACCATTTAACGTACAGCATATGTTAAATTGTAAACGGCGAAGAAACTTAATTGGATTGCGGAATATTTTCATCATTTACATAGTAATATCATAAGAAATATGATAATGAATAGCAGTAATTAAAGTCAATGATGCCCATTAACAACAACGAAGAAGAAGCGATCTAAAGCATATCTTTGAAAATTATTTTCACTGTGAATTTGCAATCCTAAACACATTTTTTTATTGTATGAGAATTGATATTGTGACTTTATCTGAATAAATAAAAAGAGCTTGAAATGAATGATACGTGAAGGCGAAGTGTTAGCTCCTTTTTTCCTTTTTGCGGAATGAACGCTCAGATATTTCGCTTTAGACTGTAACACGTTTCAGATAGCGGCATCTTTACAGACAGCATTTGCTGTTACATGAATTCATACATAGACGGAAATCTTTGTCTTACTGACTTTTCGGATAGATTGTTATTTTGTATATCATTATAGTTACTGTTTATCATATTTATCATAAGAGTATAGCTCTGTTAGAAGTATCATATGGATAAGTTATTGTAAATGATAAGGAATATTTGACAAAATTTAATTAAATTTCGTCTTTTTTACATCTCTCTGTTTATATTTGATAAAATCTTTTGATTTGTTTTTTGATCGAATCAAAATGAACTACAATTATTGGAAGTTTTTGATAGTGGAAATGTGAAATGTTAATATTGTATGACAAATGGCGCAGCAGTCTTTCTCTTTTTCATTCTCCAACATTGCCGATCTTTGACTTGTATCATTTCCCTTTCTATTTTTTCAATTATTTAATAAGATTTTATTCTACAATTTAGTATTTTTGTATTTATGTATGCGTATGCGTCTGTGCGTGTGTGTGGGCTTACAGATGCTTATGCGCACAGGTATTTTTATAGTCATTTGTGTGTATTATTAAATACAATATATGTATTTAAACTATTCGTGATGTGTCATCCACGTATTTTGACTGTTTTTATGTTATATAATGTTTTTCCTAACCTTAACGATTTCATTTCTAGGTGATATTTCTGCTTTTATCGGAGTAATTCCTTAGTGATTAGTAGGGCAAATTAGGCATTTTGAAGTTTTGAAAATTTTTTAATGCAAACGCAAATTAAAATTATTCGAAATGGGAAAAATACAAATAAAATGGAAAAGTAATCGTAAGATGGAAAAGGAATTATGATCATTGCTCTCTCTTGTAATCAGCCATACCTGTGTTTTGCCATGTTGCTTAAAAGTTTTCGGAACTTTATATTATTTATCAGTCATTTAACATTTTTCGATCGCACAATAATCATTTTTCGATTAATCTGATTGCTAAATTTGACTACAATCAATCTTTCGACTGATCCATTAAACATTTTTTAAATCATAAAAAAGAATTGTCGATTACAAAAAGTTTTGTTATCGCAGAAAATAACAATGAGATTCAGATCTCACATGGTTGTCAGCATCAGAGATAAAGGAAATATTAAAATAGTGATGTTGCGAAGAATAATAATTAACACATAGAAATTATTTACATCATTTTTTTCATGTGATTCATCAAACATTGCAAAAATTCCATTATAAATTTTATTGCACATCGAAATTCGGTGGGGCGAAAGAATTGTATGTTATGTAAACGGCAACTTGTGCTTTGCAAATTTCAAGCAGAGGAGAAATTGTAGCATTTGATAGTAGTTCTTTCATTCTTAAATCAAAAATGTAAGCAGAAATTTAATTTTCTTTGATCAAACTTTGATTTCTTTACAGATAACTTGCTTACTCGATGGAAATCAAAGATGTAGTTTGCAGGAGTTAGTATTGTTACAGGTTTCATCTGTAGTAAGTTCTTAAGCTATCAAGTATACATGTCACATTGTTCCTATTGGTAGTATTTATTATTAGATCCATCATAAAAGCATTTTTTTTTGTATTTTCTACTGATTTAGTTAATTTTCCTTCATTTTGTTTTTTAGACCATTTTAAAAAGGAATAGGTCTTGCAAAGTTTCCTTGCAAACTTCTAATGCACCGAATTTCAGCACTTTTAGATTGTCAAAAGTTCTAATTGATATGTGTTTTGCATTATTAATAAATTGATTTCACATGACAAAAGATGCCTGAACAAACTTCGGACGAAATTCATTGCATCAATATACTAACGCTATTTCTGATTTCATACCATTTTACGAATGTATTCTGCTTCCGGGTTAATCCGGAAGAAAAAAGAAAATCTTAAAATCTTGTATATATTTATTTGCTGGGATCAATATTTAAATCAGAGCTTTAAAATTTAGCTTTTTTTGGATAGGAGCAAAATAGAAAATTACATTGATTAAATTTATAAGTTACTATTTTATTGACTGATGGAAATGTTAATCTTAATGTTTAGATTAATTGCATGTCACAAGCTTATTAATTAATTTCTGTTTTCTGTTCACACATCTAAACATGAAATTGATCACTCGACAAGGACATGTGAATATGTGTTGCTATGGAAGCAAATTTATTCCATTTGTTATTTACTGTAATTTAATGTCGTGAAGGAATGACGAATGTTAAGTATCTATTGTAAAAGGAAGATAAATAAGGATATTGGAGTGAGGAAAATGAACTGTAAAAATTTAGATTGAAATTTTTAATTTGAAAAAAAATTATAAATTTTTTCTGTTTTTGAACTGTCATCGCAAACTGCCATTAATCGTTTCTGACAGATAATGTTTGGTGCTGATAATAAAATGTGCCCAATAATAATGATAAGAATACAAAAATGTAAAAAGAAAGGAAAAGCAATGAAAACGCTTGATATCCCGCTTACTACGATATTCTTCCCATTGCACTATTTGCAGTTCCCTCACTTTCACTTTGACATTTATCTGCAACATTTTTTACCATCTCATTAATTAATGGTCGTCATTACACAACTAATTCTTATTTCGTCCCTTCGCCAATCACTTCACCAAACCATTTTTCTTCGGCTACTTTTCCCCTGTATTTATTTTATGCTTTAATTTTAAAAATGAAAAAATACATCGAGGAAACGATCCATTTTTTTTAATTATACTTTTAAATCATGCTGATAGGTTTATACTTATCAAAGTAATCAAATTATCTACTGTGCAATATCCTGATCAAACCAATTCCATTATTATAAAAATAGTATTATTTAAGTTTTGAGCGTTTAGAATGAATTTCTTCTGAGTGATAGTGTTCCTGATAATGTAATTGCTTATCATGTTGTACAGAATGGCATATGATGTGTTTAATGCGCATATACGATGACATTGATTGCTGGTCATAGATTAACTGTAGTCTGCTATCTTATGGGAAATTGTAGCAGTGTCATACTATCTTATTGGGAAATATTTTTCTTCTCGAGATAAATGCGTTTTATTTGAAATTTCAATGAATTTTACCTTCAAACTCTGTGTAGGATTTATCATTCGACAGTTCATTTTTTTCAATTGATGTTTGATAACTGGCTTTTTTTCAGGAGGAAATATCCATTTCATCCCGATTCATGCATTTCATTTGACTACTTATATTAACGAGAATATTGTACATCGATTAAAATGACATCAAAATTGTCGTCACCAAAAGAACCAATTCACAGTGGTCATTTTATGACTTCCAATCCGCATAGTGATGAATTGCTACCTGATGAGGAAGTTGTTGGTATTTGGTTTTTTGTAGTGATGAAAAAAATATCAAGTTTTGGTTAATTTTAGTTTAATCATTAGTTTTGAATTTAATTACTCGCTTAGTGATAAAAATTGATAAAAAGAAAAAAACATTATTTTTATAATGTATTATCAAATTTGCATTATCAAATTTAGGAGGAAGTTAAAATTGTTATGCAATTACTGTTAATTTAGCATCACAATAATAACTTTAATTAGTTGGTTAGAAATATCAAATGAACGATGGTTAAAGAACTGTCGGTAATTAGTTCTTTGACTAAAATTAAGTTCTCATATTTCTGTTCTTTTTCTCTAGTTTTTTTTCTTCAATTTTGTAGAAATCTTTAAGTACAGCATAGAGATTCTTGGAAATTTTGTCGCTAAATTTTATTCATGAAAAAAAGGGAAAAAAATGTAAATTTTTGAACAAAATAAAGAAAAGGAGAAGCAAGTCTTTTGAATGCATAATTTCATCAAACATGCTGTTCATCTTCAACTCAATTTGTTTCGTTAAACTGTGTGGTAATTACTATTTGAAACTGATTCAAGTGATCTTATGATAATTTGCAAAAAAGTATATAGTGATCTTTTTTGTTCCCTTATCTGACAAGAAGCAAAAAGCATTGAGCAATGAACTTTCGATATTTTATATCATATTTTATTTAAATTTAATATATAGTTCTTTTTGCAGGTAGTAGTTGAGGATGTTGTTGTTGAGAATATGCAAGATGCTGAGCAAAAAGATGAAGATTTACGCGACTTGAGTGTTCAAGTAAGCTTATTATAAATTGTTTAATTTTAATTCATATGAGTACCATCGAAACTGGTGGAGGTGAATTTTCAGTTTCTATAGTATTACCACGGAAACGTTGTTAAACAGATGTTATCTTCATCAATATTAAAATCAGAACGGTAGTTTCATTTCAGCAATAAGTTTGCACATTCTTTTATAGAAGCTAAACTAATTTGTTGCGCTGATTGCTTTTTGATGTTTGATGTCTGTTACTGTGATTTATGTTTTGATATGTTGAAGTGGATGATTGAACAGCTGTCATTGAACGGTGGTTGAAATGATATCATTTCAATTTTTTTCTACTTGCACTATTGAAATACTAATTCAAAAAATATATCTTTTTCTGATATTCTCTTCTACTGTATATTTTCATAGTCTTCTTTTTTTCGTATTCGAAAAGAGTGCTTTAAAGAATAGCAGTTATTTTGAACAAAATGAGAATAATTTGATTCAAGTTAATAGATAGAATGAACATTGATTAGTTTGTGAGGAATTTTGTTTAAAACATTTTAAACTTTTATGCATACTTGCAGAATATGAAGCCATCTTCAGTTAAGTTTCTAACAACCGAAAGGTTGTGCAGATCATGTGATTTCAACGTAGTTTTTATGAATTATTATTTTTGAAGCATTTTATCTTTATTTTTTGGAAAGATAAAAATTACTTGAATCATTTTAGGATGAAAAACCGGTTACTTTTTACAAATTTGGTCCAAAAAGGACGCAATCAATAGCGATCGATGTATCTTTGAATAAATTGAACAAATGCATCAAAGTGGCTTATAAGTTAGCTCATTTTTCGTTTTTAGAGAAATGATTTTGCTACAGACATATTACATACATCAAAATCGGTTTCGGTGCACTGCGAGCAATTAGTAAGATAATTGCTTTTCGCATTTGTACCGTACATAATTTTTTTGAGTAATTTTAGGAAGCATGTTTTTAAAAATGGTTGATAAGTGTACTGCAAAGACGCTAATAATGATCGTAGCCAAGCTAATCGTATATGATTTATGCATTAAACTTTGGTGAACACCTATTGAAAGGTTTTTAAGATGAGATGGCAAAATTCTATCCATTCAAAGCTGGAGAAAATGAAACTAAGGCTTCATAACTAGGCATTTGTAAAGAAGTTGTTTAGTCAGTGATAATTTAACTGATCATTAATCAGTGCATCAAATCGGTGTTTTATTGATCATTCGTTTATGAAGGAACATCACATGACGAGGATATTCCCATCCGCGGTATGTAGTAATTATGGTTCAGGAAATATTAACCGGAATATTTTCCATTTCTGATTAATCTTAATCAATACATACTCGTTATCTAAAATAAGCTTTGCTTCTATTACTTTGATTAGAAAGCTCTTTTTGTCGATCAGGTAAGCCAACAAATTGCCAGCTTATTTCCATCTCTCTTCATTTTTTGGGAATAGAATTTATTCGGCTTTCTTCATGCGTTCATAAACATATTTTACAAAGTGTAAATTTTGTAAATTAATTAATTGAAGATATCACGAAGAATTCTTTTTAAATATTTTTTATCAGGTCTTTTATCATCTATATTCTACAGCATAGTAATGCTTATTAATGATATGTTAGAATAATGATAAAACAAAAGAAAATGCTTAAAATTAATTCTCATTCTATCCTATTTCATTGTTATAAAATATGATATTGTAATGTGGGATTGAAAATCAATTGAGCAAGATTGAAATTTCTAATAAAGAATCTTCTGGCAGTTTAGAAAAATGAGGATAGAGTAAATGTGATTAAATGATTTTAGAAGTAATGTGAATTTGGCCTAAACAATTTGATAAATGAGAAATTTTTCGAATTCTTTATGGAAATGTTAACATAATAATTTTGTAGTTATTTTGTACTATATATTAATCATTAGTGCAAAAATATTTCGCTAATTAATTTTCGCATGAGTTAATTACAGTAAAATGACAACACCGAAATGGAAAGATTTCAAAGGGTTACGATTACACTGGAAACAACGAATACGTTTAAACAATGTTATCTGGCGAGCCTACTATATGGAATGTATGTATGCTGAGAGTTTATTTTCATATACTCATAGACAAACAAAATTAAGATGAAAATAAAAGGATAACATGGACAGTTCTCATTAGATATTACTATATCTTCTTGGATATTTCCTTCAATTGATAATAGCAAAAGTTTTAAAGTAGCATGTGATAACTATTGGATGCTTTTAGTTGCTGTGTACTGAAACATTTCTTTCTTCGTTAAATTTCCGTTTCAGTCCGAAGACCTGATAAGATTAAATCTAAAAGAATGCCTTACTGTTATTTCACTGTACCAGACGATGATTCTACACAAGTCAGAATTACGGTAAATTTTGCAGTGAAATTATGGATGGCAAAATTTTAGGGATGATTTTATTGCAACATAAAAAGGAATTTTTTTTTCCGTCGTTCATTACTTGCTTGAATTCTTGTTTATCAAAATTATCAGGGCACCGTTTTGGAAGGGATGTACTGGAGAAAAAGTATGGATGCACTGAAAGCTCAATATAAACGGTGGCGTCATTTAAGAACACGACGAAAAGGGCGACGCAGAGTACTTCTTTACACCATTTTTTCATTTCATCTTTTTGAGTTTCAAATAAATATAAACTTTCAGTACTGACACTTTTTAGGAAATTGAAATTGACCATCAAAAGTTGTTGATGATGACCATAATGATGATGATGATGATTTTGAGAGAAAAAGAGATAAATGGAAAAAAGACAATGGATGAAATATTAGAAATTGATAAGTGAAATGAATTTAGGGTATCAGTTGGAATCAAGAGATCAGTTTTGCCCCACAGTTATCGGTGGATAATCCGATGCCAAAAAACTTATCCATCGAGCAACCAAACACAGTTGATCTAGATAGTGAATTCACGGATACACTTTTTGCTAGCCTTATGCAACCACATACATTTCGAAATCCAAAGGAAATAAGTGCGTTTTAAAACCTTATCGAATTCATTTAATTCATTTTTTCCACCCAATGCTCAACTCTTTTTTTAGATTCAATCGCTTGTTAATGGTACAGAAATGATTGGGGAAAGAAAGTGTCTTCGTTTTCAATAAAACATTTTATCGTGCTGAAATATGAAATGATTTTTTATATTTTTTCATAAGATTTTTCTTTTGAAAAGTTAATCAGCAGACTTTGATTGGTAAAAAATTAAAAAAGATTTTTGCTTATTAGAAGTAAGGAAAACGAGTGATTGATTAATTTGATGCTAAACTTTTGATTATTATTTAGCACAAAGGTGTAACGCTGATGTGATGCAACCCGGATTATTGTCCCTACAGCCAAGTATCGAAGAAATCATGGCATCGCTTGGTAAGCCAAGTCTTTTCTATGCATAATATGCAGTGTTATTTTTTGCAGTCATAAAAACGAATGATTGATAGTACAATTTAAAAAATGACATGAAACAGATGATATGATGTTGGAGCAATAGCCATATTATCAGTACAGTTTCTACATTTCCTTTCAAAGAGTCCTGAAATGGTAAGGACAAAGGTTAGTAAATAGAATGATGAGAGAAGAAGGAACTAGTTAGATAGTACACTGATTAAACTAAATCACTGAGATTAGATATATTATTTTTATAAATATTATCAAATCAATAAGTCATCGTTATCGTAAAAGTGATCACATAAAAGTGATTATAATTCTTAAAAATATTTGAATTAAATGGCAATTACAGCAATGAAACGGTCGCTGTTTTTTCAGTTTTCATATTTGACATAACTTTCTTGCAGATCCACCAGAGCAATTGTTCGATGAAATTGGAAATTATAATGCACCAAATGTTACAGCAACTTCACTTTGTACATCGAAAGAATATGAGACAACTTTCCGTAACTTTCCGAATCCAACGCAAGAACCAGCAAGACAGTCATCAAGTATACAGTCATCGTCACAAATCCTTCTTACTAATTCTCCTGCACCAACATATTCGCAGGTATGTTTCTTCTTTCGATAAATGTACATTATTTAGGAGTAGGTAACAAATTACCATTATACCTGAACTTCACTAATCCCACATTAAATAGCTTAATCAAAGAAGACCGAGAATATATACGTTATTATTTTTTTGTTCAATTCAAATTTAGCATTTGTATTTCATAGGCAGCGTACCAGCAGCGTACTTTGATTGCTACAGTGCCTTGTACGACCGATTCATCTAGTTTGGATTATGTACCGCAATTCCTCACAACCACTACGCAGTTCTGTTCATCAGTTCTACCAAATAGGACATTGTGGATGAATTTTCCATCCAATGCTACTCCAGCCTTGCTTAGCACCTCAACTTCACCTGTTGTGCATAGCCCATCTAGTTCTAGTACCACTGGCGTTTTATCTGTTAACAGTCCGACAAGTGTATCTTCATTACCTTTTGTTGAAACCCATCTCGCCAATAGTTCTAGTAAAGATTCATTAGAGGTTTTTCCAAGTTCAACTGATACCTTGAAGCTCCAAACCGAAAGATGGAATGTTGCGGGACCAAGTTCTTTACCATCTCATGGGATTGCTACGGACTCAATGGAGCATGCAATTTGGAAGGTTACTTTTTTAAAAAATTTGCACTTTTTTATGTCAAAATTTCAATATACAATGAATTCCTTTCTAAAGAATTTGCAATTTCAAATTCTTCCCACAGTGCTAAAATGAGCTGTTAGTTGAGTAAAGTTAAATAATTCGTATTTTTCGGTTTAAACAATGAATTTGAGCTTTCAGCAATTACCATCAACCACAAATATAGCTGGCCTTGTGGTATCACGACCCCTTCATCACCAGCAAAACAGTCAAATGACGCCGAGGTTAACCGTAACATCGTCATATGAACGAATTACTTCTCTTCTCCCCGCTAGTATAACATCGGTTAAACAGGAACATGAGAAAAATGAGCGTATTCATCGTATTCAAAAGTATGGTATACTCTTTTACTGACAGCTGGTACTAATAAAAATTTACTGGGAAAAAAATTAGATTAAAATAGTGCGTTTCTGAATTTCACCCATCTTTTCATCATAAGGAGAAAAGGTAATATTGCTGGATGGAGCATTTTAAAAAATACGAACGACAGTCAATAATAATTGTAGGATTAAATTAGTAAATCAAAACTAAAACTAAGTTATTCAAAAGCAGAAAATGTTATGAAAAGTTTATTTTTCATTACTAAAACAGAAAAGAACTGCATGTATGCATACATACTTGTGTGCTTGTGTAAGCATATTAAGTAGAATATGAATATATGATTTAACATGAATAACATAATTGGAATTGAGAAGTACTGCAAAAAAGAGGCAGTTGAACTGATATTATTGGAAAGTGAACTACTATTTCACAACAGAATATTTAATTTAATTCTTTGTAGTTTCAATTTTGTTCAGAAAAACTTTCATCACAGAAGTTCTTGTTAAGACGTGGCTGTAGGAGCGTCGCGGCAGATAGTACGATTGAACCGGTGGAAAGAAAACGTATTTTGCATTTAAATGCTGAACAAAATAGGTTGAGTTTTTATTTCATAAGCATCTAGTAGATAATCTCGTAAGATTAACTGTGATTTTTCACTATCTTGATGAGTTCGAGAATTTGCTGTATATGTGATTTTTACGTTTAAATCATTAAAATTTAAATTTTATATATTTACTATCAATTCAAATTTGTTACTCAGAATTGCTATTTCCAAAAATGTGAACCATAAATTTTTTAGAAATTTTTTCCGGTTTTAGACGTTTTGCATTAAAAGATGGATTTGAACAGCTGGTAAATTCCCTACCAAATTTACACGGGCGTGGTGCAAAACCAACAAATGCTATCATTTTAACATGGGCAGCTGAACGTATACGGCAACTGAAAATAGAAATTGTAGTTAATGAAGAAAAAAGAAAACAATTGAAACAAAGCATACAACGATTGAACGATAAAATTGCGTTAGTATTTTTTTTGTCTCTTGTATTTTTGAAATTAAAAATCTAGAAGAAAGTTTTTAGTTTTTGCAGAAGATTGATTTACAGCGAATGTTTTATTTTGTTTAAATTTAATTTAACGTCATTAATTGATCATGTTTGTGTGCAATAATTTGATTTTTTCCTATTCATCTATTAAGCAGCACTTAAATGTCGTTAAAAATCACTTCACTTCATTTATTTATTTATCCATATGTAAGTGCGTAAAGCCACAACAGTCTGAAGTTATAGCATTTATAGTCCTGAAATATGGGAAATTTAGAAAATTTTATTTAGGAGCAGTTCAAAATTCACTTCTATTTTACAGTTCACTCCAAGCTTCTTTGCCATCATCATCGCGAACTGCCAAATGTACGGTAAGTCAGAAAGCTGAAATGGAACAATTTCTGGAACGATATACAAAAGAAGTAGCGCGTCAGGATTGCCGTTTTTGGATTGTAAATTTTGCAAGCAGTCTTTTTTTTTCGCAATATATTTTTGTAAATACTATTTTAAATAAAAGACTGCGCTGCCTTCAGTAGTCTATTTGTGTGATAAATGAAGACGACGAGATTATATCACATATAAGCGCATAGTCGGATAAATACAGGTACTTGTTGCCGTGTTTGATTTTGTTAGTATCGTAGAAGTTGTTGTTAAATAGAAGTGAAATTTTTAGATGGCCAAAATGATGCAACCATTGATGGATGCATTGATCGAAAAACTTAGTCAGCTACCGTCGGATAGGATTTTAGCTGAAACGAGAGATTGGTTGCAAGCAAATTTCCAGTTATCCACTGTGAGAGCGAACGCTTCATCTATGTTAGTTTATTTGGCAACACATACCGGTATGTTCAACGATCCAAATGCACTGCAAGAATATATTCAAAGGGAATTATCACAGTAGTAACTGTGATTCATAGTATGACCTTATCATAAGTTCAATTTCTAAACAGTTTTATTCGTGCGATATAAGGTCTCTAAAGATAATAGGTAGTAGTTTAATAGTGTAATCGAATCCGCTAGAGATTATTCTAGTTATTGACAATTCAATGATTGTTATTTTTGTAATAAAGAATGTTGGTATTAAATAAATGGAAGAGTGCAATCTACAAAGTTCTTCATTTTTACACTGTTCCTGACATATTTTTGAAAACTAAAGGTGGACATAAAAGATTAAAGAGCGAACTGCCTGACTTAAAGCAGCTCAATTTCTTAGAGTTTTCGAAAAAATTACTTACTATAATTTCGCTATTAATTCTTCTCTCCTGTCGAAATATGTTGGTCATTTCAGTGATCTTTTTATCATCTTCATTAACATTTCGTTGCTATCATTATAGTCGGGTTACGTATATTTTTCACTTTAATATCATGTTGTCTAATTGATGTTATTGGATTTCGAGAATTCAAATTTGAAAATGATTGGTGCCAATTTTTTGTCCAAGCAGTGAATCCAGTCTTATCTCTACAGAGGAAATTATTGTTATCGGAATTTTGAAAATTAAGTTATCACCAAGCTTGAATGAAGCAATTGTCTTGAATTCATTGTTTTCAACATTAATGTGAGAATTTGTGAAGGGAAAAGGTTACCTTATATATTCAATATGTTTGTTCAATTTGGATTTTTTCTTATGCTCAGAAATAGTCATTGTTTTCTTTCCACTTTTTTTTAAAAAATATTTCGTCCTTTCTGACAAGGATTTTAAATATTGGGTATGGCTGACTTGTTTATTATTTCTTTTTCATATTTTTTCCTCAAATGTTTTGCATATTCCATTGTACCTCACCAGTTAAATCAGTTAAAGCCTTTTTGTACAAAATTTTGATTTTCACAACCTCGACATTATCTCTATCGTTTATCACTAATCACACCTTATTACTTTCAAATTTAAATCAGTTAAAAATCATAGTTCATATTCAAATAATTCGGATCAAATCACATACTGCTCATGGTCACAGCATGCCTACTTCAAAAAGGTAAAATGATGTCGCAACCTTTCAGTCTTTATTTGGAGCTCTCAAAATATTTTCTTATATCACCGTACAATGGTACACAGTACCCTAAAGTTCTTGAAACTACAGTAATTTTGGCTGCTTCAATATTGCAATAAATAAATACTTTATTGGTATATACTGGTTTATGAAAAAAAATTAAGATGGAATGAGTAATTTATCCATTTGATGCGGTTGAAAGTAGTTGTATATTTGCTGTTAGTGTTGTACTTTGTGCTGTCAACAGTTTAATACTGTTAGTATCTTTCGCTTGCAGCTCCTTAATGCTTTGTAAGACATCCAGAAGTGATTTAAGCATCTGTAACAGATGATTTAATCTAGTATTATAATTTTTGTTGTTTTTAATCAGATTATTTCAATATTGATAAAATGATTTGATCATATTTCCAAATGAAATAAAAAACAATTTGAGTTGCTAATTCCGGAATAGCAATTAAACTGCCATCTCTCATTGACTCAGCGAAATATATTTACCTGTTCTGTTTTTGTGGCCGTTAATTGTGCTTGAAAGATACAATTTGATTTTTGAATCATTTGTTCCGATATGTAAGTTACTTTTTCAGCTGCTTCCAATACTTCGCTGACGATTTGTGAAAAATATTTCCCATTTACATTATCGTGTATTTCAGTTAACATTGTCTGCAATTATATATTGTACTGCCACCGGACGTAATTGTATGATATCAACTTAGGCGTACTGTACCTACCTTCATGCTATTTGTTGACTGAGAATTTGAAAAGGTGAAAATGAAAAAAACGAAAAAATAGATTTAACAAGCATTTGGCTAAATACTCAACAGTTTTTTTTACACTCACTGGACTTAGGCAAAAGATAATCAAACTGGATGTTTTGACTGAAGCGAAAAAGCGAAATCTTTTGAAATATAACTGCTCCTTAAGAAGCTTGATTTTATATAAGATCATAAATATTTCAGCTGTCAAATTTTTGGTCCCAGTCCCACAAGTCTTTGAAACTTAACTAATTGCATTATTTCATTTTTTTTTTAGAAATTTTGAAAGTTTATTCAACTCATTTCTATTTTTTACCTTAATTCAAAATCGTTGAAAAACAAACTTTACAAGCGCTAGCAAGCTTTCGACTTTCCTTTAACAGTTCAATCTTTTCATTTTCGCAGTCGAATGATTTCTTCGGTGACTGATTCGGCAAATCATTCATGGCTTTTTCAATTCGTTTTCGTAATTTTTCTACTCTGAAAAATATTTAAAAATTTTAATTTTTGGAATCCTTAATTTTACGTTACTTGTTTCATCTTTGAAAAATTTGTTCAAAAGTTCTTTTAGGAATTTTCGATAAAAAATTTTCACTTTTTTTCATAATCTCAAAATCATCAATTTGAGAAAAAGTTATACTAAAAAGATAAAATATAACATTTTGATAACAAAAGATGTAAAAAATTTTGCAACTTTTCATCAACATCATGGAAATTTATCTGTCCTGGATTTTTCGTCAGCTCATTTTCTGGCACTCTTTGCAGCTCAGTGCATTTAATATCTGCAATAGCACTCTTGATAGTAGGACGACGTCGATTACTGTATGTATCAATTAAACTTGTTGGTGATGAACGATCCTTCTTGGTAGAATGATCTAGTTTTTCCACTGACATAGAATGTTTTCGACTGAAAAAGTAATATAAATATTAATGCTTTTACAGAATATAGAAGAAAATGCGAAGTAAACAAACTAAAGAATTATTAGCTTAGTTTAATTACATTGTGAACAGTAATTGAGTAAAGTCATTTCATAAATTCTGCTTGAATCCTAGTGAACTTCTAGCAGTCAGTCTTAAAAAGGATAATAAACCTTTAAATATCACAATAGCTTGAGTTAACTTGAGTAAATATATCTCATATATATTTACTCATTAATGAAATCATTGTGAAGATGGTGAAAAGTAATCCATAAATTAAGTAAATGGAGGAAAATGATTCAGAATGTCTAACTATATCTATATTTGCCTTTCATGCTAACAACGACCGTATAGTTTCTATATTGCTTTTTTTTTTTGATTTTTCTAATAGCATTTGTTGAAATATTTTGAAACATCTAAGATATAACAGCCGGCAGAAAAATTACAATTTTTAGAAATTTTTTTCAAAGCCATAATTCACAGCTGGAAATTGCATGACTTCATAAAAGCACATTTAGTAACAATGGAATTTCCTTTATTTTTAAGAACCTCTCTAGAGTTCGATAAATAGCACAAAGCAAAACGAAAGAAAAATGTAAACAAATAAATAACATGAATTCCTAACTAAACTGAAAATTCCATTTCATTTCATTTCGCAAACGGCATTTGTTAAAATTTATCGGTAGAATTCCAATGTTACTTATATCCAAAAATTGTGGAAACTAATGAGAATTTATATGCACGAATATTGCATATGTTTATTGTTTTTCTGTAGGAAACTCAATGAATAAATTACTGGAATTAGAAAATGAAATCGAAAATCCGGTTACTTTTCCATTTCACTGGCGAAACTCTCGAGTCCGGTGAATTTTGCCAGTGTTACGCGCCTGATGTGCACGCGTTCATCGCTACCCTAGAAACAGTTGAAACTTACTCTTAGATCTGAAAGTTAAGAGGGAAACTATAATTGCAATAAATCAAAAATAAGGAAGGAAAACTACCAGAAAAATAATAAATCAAAACAAAAGAAAATGTTCCTTCTAATAAATCAGAAAAAGAAAGATTGGTAGTGGAAGCCAAAAGGCACATTCCTAAATTTCAAATCTTCCAAAAGACATTTTTAAACTAACGAAATAGCCATTATTATAATTCAAAGTTCATTTGCATATGCAAAAAGAAAGTTTAATTTGAACTTATTTTACTTACCAAATTCATTTTGAAATATCCAATGTTAAATCACTCAACAAATCACTTTTTTGAACAATAGTGAGTGAAATTTCATTGTTAGATTAATAAAGTTTGCTAAACTTTCCATTCTATTTCATTTCAAACTTCCATTAATATTCAATGCGTTTCCTTCTCTCGCCCTCTTTTGCTCCCTTTTCCACTTTCATCCTTTCTTTTCTCGCCTTCTCTTTTTCCATTTTCCCTTTCCCTTCCAAAATTGAAACATATCGTTGTGTTCGTCCTAATTTTAGATAATTTCAATTTTTTTTTTGAATATTCTTCTCCTCGGTGAAATGAAATTTAGAACGAAATGAAGTCGAGATTATCAATTCTCCATGGTACTAACTAGTTAGCTAACTTTAACATAATCGTTGACATTTGTGACAAATCAACTTTACTTTTCTCTTTTCTTCGTCTGAAAGTGCAGAAAAAAGACTTTGGAGACTTTTTCGTGTCCCCGAGAGAACGACAAATGTCAAATTTCTTAGTGTTCTTGAAACTTCCAAAAAACCAATGGAATGGTTCGAGAGCAAGCATCTACTGGCAAGGCATTAATTATTAAAGATAATGTGAATGTCGCAAGAATGATTTCTTCCATATCTCTTTCAGCTTTCCCTTTTTTCTGGAAAATCTATGAGAAAAAATATGAGGAAAATGAAAGATTTCAAGTTGTTAAAAGTGAACTTGAAATGAACTTCTTAAATAAGGCTTGTAACTTTTGTTATTCGTACCGATTTTTCACCAAAATGGATTTGCATGTGAGCAAGTTAATTAGACTTTGGAAGAAAGTAATTGTGATATGATTAAGTGTGGAAAAATTAAGACTGAAAGATTTGATATTACAAATGATAGCTCAGGAATTTAGGCTTACCCGACAAAGTTTACTCACAAACTTGGTATAGTTTAGACTTGGCACATTTGCAATCTAACGATCTATGCAAATGCATAGATAAGGTTGGGAAAGTCTCTAATTGCTGAAAAAAGTAGTGGCTTGTAATGAATAGCACTTTGTTATTAACACAAGTGTTATTCATTTTTTAACATTTCAGAAGTATTGTGAAAACTTAAGAATTATTTTCATAATGCGAAATTTGGCGCTGCAGTATTACCATCTTTCTTGCTTACCTTTTTCTTCCTAAAATAATTTTGGATTATTTGGAAATATCTGATTCGCGAAAAAGTTATAAACTGAAATGTACGATAAAATGATCACCTTGAGAATCACATTTTATACCGTAAGATGAACTTTCAAAATGATAAAAAAGTCTTCAAATTTCTTTTCAGACTAAAAACATTTCAGCTTGGAGGAAAGAAGAAAGGAATATTTTTTGATTTTGTAATGCATTCAAATGATCCAAGCTCGGAATCGTTTCTTCCGCTTCTAATTACAATAATACCAAAAGGAAATAATGAAATAAGAATAATGAAATAAGTATAATCATTTCCGAAATCTTCAACAAAATAAATTGCAAACTTTTGATAATAATGAAGAAAAGTATGAAATACTACCAAGAAATGTCTGCCGAAACACTGACGATCATATTGGCCTTTGATGACCATTTTGATCTGTTTGCATTTTATAATATATTTGGTCAGTAAACAAAACATTAGTTCTCTTCAATTAATCTGATATCAACAAACAAATCATCAAAATTAACCTTCATAGCTGTTAAAATTTGAATTTCTGGTTTCTTCTTATGCGCATAATCCTTCGAATTTTGCAAATCCTGAAATTTAGCCGGCAAAAATTTAAACAGGAGTTTTGCAGAAGTTTTTCAATGCTCGGATTGTCTTTACAGAAGCAATTTTTTTTAACGTGCTTCAGCATCCTGACAGTTATGGATGAATTTACTTCAGTTAATTTTAATTTTATGTATTTTCTGCAAACAGCAGCACAAGGATATAGGATATCGAATACCTATGAAATTTGAAACAAAGAATTACAAGTAAACTGTCAATCATGAGAAGTGAATAAATATTTATAGGAGAGAAATTACACAAAGTTATATTTCTTCACTTTTTCTCCAAATACCTTTTTCCTAATTTCTCGTTATTTTTCGGCATTGTTGATAAATTTAACGTGCGAAACTTTAAGCAATCCAAATGTAGCATTTTGTATGATAAAAGTTAAGAATAAAGAAAACTTGAAAGAAATAAGAAAAGCATTACTGTTAGCCTTATTCGATGATTGACATTTTTTAACTTTGATAGCTTATTCATGCTAATGAATAGGAAGATAGGAGGTTGTATTGGTCGTCTTGAAATTGATTGAATAGTGATGAAAAATAACGAGGTGAGAATCGTTACTTCGGATGATATCATTGAGGTGACAAGGTTACTTCAAATGATATCATTGAGGTAGAGCGGAAATCGTTACTTCGAATGATATCATTGAGGTAGGGCGAAATGAAGCAGGCCAAGGACTGCTGTGGATAAGTTTGTTCAGGATGATTTTTGAGAATGCAATGATAATCTTGACAATGAGAGATGCTTCACTAATCATTGTGACATGAAATGATGAAAGGATCAGGCAGAAAGCTTTGATTGATTCCGTGTAACAGTGCTGACACCAATAAACAGTCAAATGTCATCACTTCCTTCGGAGGTCTCACAAGATATTAACTGATGAAGATGCATTTATTTGTCTAAGAAATTTAATTAATCATTGCAATTTCAATGTTATTTCAATTTTTTCCTTTTAAAATAAATATATTACTTATACGTACAAAAAAGAATATTTGATTGTGCTAGAAAACGTTCAAAAACAATGTATTTAATAATTAAAAAGAATCAAAAAATTGTCGAAAATAAAAAATGGAATTAATTTTTGACGATGTCTCTTCTTTACACTGTCGTAAAATTTAAATCGAAATAAATTGCCGCATTTGGGGACATTTTTTCATGATAGACTTTTATGGTAGGTAGAATATACGTTGATGAATATGGTAACTTAATTAATGAATAAAATGGTTGAGAAATGAACCAATCGACGGAGTAATTAAAAGAATGAAAATTGGGCAAATCTGAATGAGGTAAATTAATTAAAAATGACGAAAAACAATTAATGGTAGTATTAATAAAAAACATTGATAGAGGCAAATAACAATCGTAGAGAACTTTTTTTAAGTCCTACGGCAGTACAATTAAAAAGGCCTGTCAAAGTGTTAGTACAATCATTTAAAAGTGAAATTTTAATCAAAAAAAAAGCAAGAAATGCATGGAGGTGCTAACAATCATTAGTGTTTTGTGCAAAACAATCAAAACTTCATTTATTCTTCAATCAATCCAACACATCAAATCCAATCGTATTTTCCCTCTTTGCAATAACAATTGAAGAGTTACATTTGAAAAAGAAGAGAAAGAAAGAAAAAAATGAAAGAGTGGGGCGGAAGAAAGCAATTTACAACTAATAAAAAAAAAAGATTCCATTATTTCTCGTTTTTTTTTCTCTCTCTCTCTTTCCTCTCATTTTCTTCTTTTCCAAATTTGAAGGAAGTAGAAATATGTTTTGCTTATAATGTGATGTTTTGGTATAGTTTAAGTTTAAAATCCTTAGGCTTAGAGCTTTCAAGTAGAATTTATTACCGAAAAAGTCATAAATAAATGTGAAACAAATAAAATAAGCAAAGTCAAATAAAACTTTTTCTTTTTATTTCACCCATTTAATTTATACTCTCTTCATTCTCTATACTCTCGAAATCATTCACTATAAATATCTTGAATTTGTTCCATTTTTCCGTCACACGCAAATAGTTATTTTTTTTTTAAAATTCCATTTCTATAATTAATGAATTTTTAAATTTTACTTTAAATTCTTAGTGTAACATGTAACACGTTCAAACTGTCGCACTTTTCAGTCATTTACTTCCATTTAAGAAATGAAACTAAAAAAAAAGAAAAAAAAAAAAAACGATTGCTTGCATATTAAACTCACATATGTCTTTTTCTTTTTTCTTACTTTTTTCTATTATCGATGATCCATCAAAAAGATTTTCTCAATTTTCTCAGAATTTGCATATGTTTAGAAAATTGAAAATAATCCTGAAACTGCGATGACTAGCAAATTTTGAAAAGTTCGTTTTTCAAAATAGTTTAGGATTTTATATGCTCTTTTCATTCTTTTTATTAAATCTTTTCAATAATTTCGCTAAATGATTATTGTTGCAATTTAAAAAAAATCGACAAGTGAATGGTTTCAAAGTCGAGTAACCAATGTGAACTAAATATGATCAGTATAGTTATGAATAGAACTGACCAAATAACCAATACATTTAATTACAATATTTGTTTTAATTACATAAGCAATAATATATATTATTTGCTTAAATCAATATTGATAGTTGCTGAAATACCTCTATATAATAATGCAAATGAGAAATGCGTAATTAAAGTAATCAAATATCTCAGTGCGAAGAAAGCAGATGCCACTTCCTGAGTTGCCGTACCATAAAAGAGAAAAATGCAATATGCTTCAAAGGAAAATTACTGAAATCTTCACTTCAACCAGCGATCAGTAAATGAAGCATTCGAAAAGCATATTAAAGTTTGCAAAATAATGAATTAAATTTGTTTTGTTTTGATTTTTTTTGTATTTCCTTCAATAATACACGAAAATGTTCAGCGCTTCAGCGCATAATTCTTCCTTATGCTCGGATATTCTAACTGCTAGCTTAAAAGAAAAAATTTGCTGCCAAATTAAATTGATATTTTTATTCTTAAATTTGAATTTATTAAAATTCAAGGTTTTAATTCTGTCATATTGATTTTACAACAGCTCCTCGATTATTCAATACGACAGAATATGCTTAATTTGCAGTTAACAGTGCAATTTGAATATTTCACTTTTTTTAGTATTTCAAAATCCTAACAGATTGGATTATTTCAAAATTCCTCTCGTTAATTTGTAATATGCCTTCTTTATGTTTTAGTTTTCTTTTTCCTAATTTTTCGAGTGCAACATATTTTTAAATGTAATAATAAGGTTTTTCAAATGTTGTAATTAAATTTTGCAAATTTCAAAAATGACAAAAGAAAATAAAGTTAGAAAAGAATGAAAACAGAATTAAAGATAGTGACCTTGCTTGTTTGTATATTAGATAATCAATAAAGTTTTCTTGAATGCATTCACTTTTATTTCAAGATAGCTGATCATAGATCAGCTGATAGAGATCACACATTTGCTGTTTATTTCGATGAAACTGTAAATATCCAACATGAAAAGGCTGTTTTCAAACGAATTTCCATCATGCATAACCTCTTTTCTCTTTATTCTCCTTCGTCTGCATGTCTCATTTACTGGAAATTTTTGAAATTTCAAGATTTTGCAACTTTCAGAACTTCTTTGCTTTCTCTTCTTCGCTATCTCCTCGTGTACCTTAATAATTTGTAAAATTAAAAATTGAGCAGGTGTTGTTGAATTTACACTTTGCATCTATTCCAGTTCAGTTTCATCCCAATCAATCATTTTTCTGTTGCGAAATTGTTATTGGAAAGATGCGAAAATTTCGTTGAATTTCACTGTGACATGAAATTTGCTACAATTTATTCTAAGATGGAAAGTCTGATGCGATTATTGTTAATTATGTCTTAAATTAGCGCAAAGCTGTAAATATTTTTTGGAAACTCAACAGCTAGCTTTTCTTGATTTCGATGATTAGTTTTTCGAACTATTTGACTGAGTTGATTGACACTGCCTGTCCTCTGCATTCGACAGACAAGCAAATATGAAAAAGTTGAATTCTGTCTGGATTCGTTCTTCTTTTTCGAATCAGTTTTTTTGTTTTTCCATCCAAAATTCATTGCACTTTTTTTTGCAGTTGTATTACTGCTGCGTGAAATTTGAGATTTTAAATTCGACCGCTAAAGTATTTAAGAAAAGAAATTGTAAGAGTTTCTGTTGAGAATTTACTTCTTTTTACACTGCTTTAAAGTTCTCTTCATCCGATGATGCCCTGACGTTTCCGCATGAAATTTCAGCATAAGAATCTTCAGATATGATCATTTCTGATATTTCATTTTAAATTTGTTTTTTCTGTTGAAATTTTGAACATTTAGAATTGGCACTTGGCAATCTTAAGAGATGAAATATTCGTCCTTTGTCATTTTCACTTTCCCAGCAATTCATTTCTGTTTTCTTCCAGAAATATCGGTGTATCGTTGAAGCGATATTAAAGTATTGCAAATGGGAACCATTAATACTTTCAATTTGCATTCGGTTAGTTTCTCACTTTTAATTTTTGTTCTAATATTTTTAAGATAATATTTCTGTTGACAATTCATAGAATAGTGCATAAAGAAGTATTCGGTGGTATAACAATAGACAAATTGCATACTTCCAATGCATTGTTTCCTCCCAATGTGAATTCAGCCTCATCTATGTCTTCAAATTTAGCCATTCAATTTTTATAACTTTGAATTTGAAGGAAGGAATGGATAAGATTGCAACGAAAGCAAAGGAGGCTGCATGTTCTGCAAGTAGGCATCTGCAAGTCCGATTTTTTTTTCCGTTCTTTCTTCTAATAATTATAAATGCTATCATGGCATGTTCAGGAATTAATTTTCCATCCATAACTTATGCGTGCTTTGAGAAATGATTTCTTGAAATAATGTGACTGCTCCATCTCCACAATAGCTGCATTCAAAACATCAAAGGAGAAAGCCAAGTAAAAGCGATGGAGATGAAAATTAAGAAATAAAAGTAAAAACTGGACAAAAAAGCTATTTGTGTTTGTTAAATGTGCTTTTATTATCTCCATTTTACGTCACATCACATAAATCTTTTTATTTCCGCTAAAAGTATTTTCTGTTTTTAAATAAGAAATTATTTTCCAAAACAAATTTTAATTTTATTAATAACAAACTTTTACGTTCATTCTGATAACATTTTCAATGAATCGAATTTACTGCAATTAACTGAATCAAAAATTGCAAAATTTTATTAGAATTCGAGTTGAAATGTTTGGAAATAAAACGGGTGGCAGTCGTTATTCGTCATGTATGATTTGATATCATTCAATTGGTTAGCAGTAACGATGAAATTTGCATGGTCATAATTACTGAGCATAAATAATATTTGTTATAAGCAATAATGATCAACAGGATTATAATTTCCTTGGAGTTATGACAGTCATAAAATTTTGAGGCTGTATGCCATTCTTATAAGCAGAGCTTTAATTTTCTGTCCGAGTTTCAAAAACTTATAGATAATTTGATGATTTTGAGAAAGAATAGCAAATTACAAAGTGTGGTGGATGAGAAAATAGCATATAAGGAATAGGAATTGTTAATTGATTTATTTACAATTATAATTAGTAATTTTTTGAGTTTAGTATTATGAAACAGCTAAAGCATTTCTGTTTCCTCATTTTGCATTTTTTATATTTAAAATTTAAAACAATTATTCGGTTCAAAAATTTGAAGTTTGCGACATTATTGAATTATTTTTAACTAACGCTTAACATGTATATTATGACAAAGCATTTCTTCTTCTCCTTTGTCGTTGAACGAATAATTTTTTAAAGAATAAGTATTCCAATTAATGTTTTATGCGATTCATATTTAATTAATTTAAAGACTAAAATACCAAGTAGTTGATTTATGAATATAAAACATAACCATTTCACACACACTTCTTCCATGCAAACGAGGTGCACAAAATTCATGCACTCACTTTCTTGACTGAAAATCTTAACTAAAATTAATTTATTGTGACTTTTTAAACTTAACAATGTTTTTTCTGAAATTTGATATTACAGCCAAAATGATAGCGAATGCAGCTTTTAACTTGAAAGATAGAGCATCAAACAGTCGGGATCAGATTGACTCATCCGATTCGTCATCAGAAGCATTATTGAAAGAATCGCCAAAAATTGAAGTTGAATATATGAACTTGAATACTGAAATTGAACATAAGAAAAGGTAAGCGAAAAAAATTTCCGATCTTCATCATTATCATCTCTGGATCACTATTATTATTTTTCGCTTCTTTTCACTTTTTTTTACTTTTTTTGCCAACTTGCAGTTTGCCTTTATTAATTTTTTTCTAACAGGTCAATGAGTTTTACTATTTTTTCAGTTCTACTTCTTGCCATCTTATAGTTTGCCTTTGTTAGTTTTTTTTTTTTTTTTCTAACAGTTCAATGATGTTATAATTCATAAATAGCAATTTTCCGGGTCTCATCGAGCTCTGACTCACTTAAATTTCCATGGAAGCATTTCCATCATTTTTCGGTCTTTATCTACTTTTTTGCTTTTATTGCCGATAAAAAGAAAGTCATCGAAAAAAGTTCTTTTTTCCCACTCAAAAGTGATGCAATAGTAAAAGATTAAAAATTTTTTTCTAAAAAACGTTCTATTTTTGTTTTCTTTCCGTTTTTTTAATGCATTTCTTTTTTTAGTTGAAGGAAAAATTGTTGGACGACGATTGAACAGAAAACGGAAATATGCATGATTCAACCAATATTGTAATTACTTACAGAAGAACTAACTGATTCTGTTCGTCGAATAAAGTGAAAATGTTTTGAACAGGTCGTTGAAAATCAATTATTATTTAAATTGTCTGTGATTAATTTATCGTATATTAATGTACAATAAAAGCAGATTTCGAAAGTACAAGAATTTCCAAAAGATTTGATTGAAGATGAATTGTTGATTAATTGGTAGGTAAAAGAGTTTTGTTTGGAAGACAATAAATTAAATGGTCAGAAATTCTTTTCATAGATAGACGTACATACGCGCTGCTTTTTTTAGAACATTTAGAAATGAAATCAAATTTTGCCCTTCACTCGAGATAACTCTATTGTTAAACTCTTTATTCTCTGAGTCACCTCGCGCAAATGTTTCAAAAATATGTTTTTTTGAGAATTACTTTTGAGTACCGCACTTCTGTTATTTGGTTCCTTTTTTTTTTTTCGAAGTTTGTCATAAATCAAACTAATAAGTAATATTATACTATTCAATGAATGATTGGATTTCATAAGTAACAGTTGTTGAAATGGCACAGCTGCTGTGATGAATCGTTATTTTCTTCCAGCGTAAATAGATTTTTGGAAAAGGACTTTAAATTTTTAAATTCTAAAAAATTTTTTGATTGATGCAAATTTTGTTATTCAGTTTTATATCTTGGCTAATGTGAATTTATTTGTACTTTTCTTTGTCATGAAGTAGTACGCTTAAATTTGAAGTAGTCTTTTTTATTAATGTGTCTTTTCTTCAGTGAATGTATCTGTTAAATTAAACTTATCAGGATTTAATCGTTCATTAAATCATGTAATGTTTTATCGTCTAAAACTTTAGCAGTTACCGTTCATTTGTAAATTCTTCAAAATTAAATTTGCCACATTTATTGTCTTTTCTTTTTGACAGTCATTTGATAGATAAAACATTACGTGATTTAATAAACGATTAAATCCTGATAAATTTAATTCAAAGATCTTGAAGATCCAATTATTGTATTTCCGAAAAGAACGAAATCTAATTCTTTCTAAAAGTTATTGAGGAAAAACTTCAGCCTAGGACTTCGTAGCAAATTACGGTAGCAAATTTAAAGGTGGAAAAGTATTGGTCTTCATGGATCTTTGAAATGCTGTTGAAATCAAGCAATATGTCTTTTAAACAGTGTTTCTTGTATGTATACAGAGTGCCTTGATTCATGCATTGATTCATGAATTGTAATACGCGTAATGTTCTCGTAAACGTCCACGTTACTCTGTTGTCCCCAGATAATAAATGATCACATATGCGATAACATTTCGCATATGTGATCATTTATGATGCTGAGATGATATTTCGTTAACTGCTGTCAATTTGGACAAGCATCAATATCATGAGAAATGAAAATCGCATGAATCAGGAGTAAAATTGAAATATCATTTTAATCTTGCATGCTCCTTCTTTTTAAAATTTCATTTCACTAAAGAAGAGACAGTGGAAAAAGAACTTTGCTGAAAATATTTCAAAATTAGTGTTGAATTAAGTTGTAGAACAACACCAATTACTTGCAACTAGAAAGCATGGCGACAATTCATTTCGAAATTTTAGACTTCTTAATCCGATAACCGGATGTGGCAGTATTTTATTTCAAGTTCCATTGGGAATAATTGAAAATTAGAGCGTTATTGATATAAGATGAATAAATACAAAATACCACTAATCTGCCTATTTCACGCATCTTAAATGTCAAATTATCACTTCGCTGCAAGCATGATCGGAAGTTTCGAACTTACGGGCCGAAAAACGTGATAATTTCTTGTCAGTGATGCTGTGTAATTGCACTGATAACTGCCAACAAAGTCTACGATAACACAAATGTTTATTAATTAGCAAATAGCAAGCAAAAAAAATGTGATTATAATTCGACTCGCACATCATAAAATAGGAAATTAAACAGAAAGAGCCGTATCGCCAAGAATGAAACATTTAAAGCGAAAAGACATACCATATCTGTTTTATACAATAATGGCAAATATTATTAAGTGGCAGCAGAAGTAAAAACATTAATGATATGAAGATGAATAATTAATTAATTTAAATGAAGAGAATTTTAAATGATCATTGCAACGCTCTCTCTCTGCATAAAACAACAAGCAAATTAAATATTTTTAAGCAACAGCTAATTTCAAATCAGTTCATCAATGTATTCTACAATTCTTTCCAGCAAATGCAAACAAAGTTTTAAAAAAAAAAACTGCGAAAAGTGTATTAAATACCATTTTCCGTCACATGCTGTGTACAAGCAAAAATTGAAATAAAATGTTTTCTGATTGTCGATTTGATTACAAAAATATGCACCAAC
Organism: Mansonella ozzardi; assembly: GCA_029876185.1. Lineage (NCBI taxonomy): Eukaryota > Metazoa > Nematoda > Chromadorea > Rhabditida > Onchocercidae > Mansonella > Mansonella ozzardi. Next base: position 4,365 of record JARVGP010000780.1, on the reverse strand, counting down.
TGACAGTTTTTAAAATGCGACGGATTAAATGTTCGCAATACTATTAAACACTGTTGTATGTTGTTGAATTAAATTATACTGTTGAAGTATAGTATTTGTCTGGGAGAAGAGCAGAAATAAAAGCAAAAAATGATGCTTTACTGACAACATGTGGTTAGCAATTCACATCACTTAGATTTATATAATTTCCATTACAATCATATTTAATTTCAGAGCTGTAAAAATAATGACAATAATAATCTGCGCAGTAATTAAGTATTGAAGTAATCAATATGCATTAAAAATACGGATTCTCAATATCGTGATAAACGACCGATATATATGCTTGGTCGATAACTGTTGTAATACCGCAAAGCACTATTACCATAATAGGACGAATACCACGATGAACTGTATGTATGAACTTTTTTTTCAATTTATCTTTTGATAATTAATAAGCAGTTAGCCGCTGATTCAAACGCTATTCAATGGGAAATTTAATTGTTGAGTAATTACCTTGATAAAAAGTGTTAGGAAAAAAACCGTTCTTTTTTAATGTCAGTCATTTACAAATAAAATCATTACGTTAGCTTTTTTTTCAGTTTATTTCGCTACGGTATATCTGATCATCTTGACAATAAAAATACAGAAAACATTTAAGGTTCAAATTTCCTTTTCTTGCAGCAAATGATCATCGCTGCTTACATTATTTCTAGGCATTAACTCGTAATCATGCCAGAGTTTAATTGAATTAACAACCCAAACTTGAATTTTAAAATTTTTTGGCAATTTTCGAAAGTATTAATTTAAAAAAGGTAAAAACACATCCCTTTTCCGTAAAACATTTCGTTTAATGAACCGAAAAAATTCCTACCCGAATGGGCGTGATCGTAGGATATGATATTTGTCAAGTGAATGGGGCCTTGATGTTATATCGTAGCTGTGTTCTGCTCCAATATACGTATAACCTGTATAATTACGTCGTTCTGTTAATCTGCGTGTTTCAGCAGCAAGCATTGGCGGTGTATATGTCGATGTATTTCCGTAAACACGTGCAAATGAGTATGGTCGCCTTGATGGAAAATCACGACTGTGTAAATACCTGCAAAAATCCAACAATCACCAGTGTTAATATGTTAACAGTAAGAATTGAAATTAAGCAATTCGATACTGCAACTCAATCCATAATTAACAAACAACACCATTATTATGAGTATCATATACTAATTCAAACGGGAATGCTTGAAATTTGATATTTTGAAATAGTATTATTTCACAGTTGTTATATTAAATACAAAATAATAGGGTCTGAATTGATCAAAATTTTTTAAAATGATCATGATCAGAATCAAAGATTTAAATAGTGAAGGATAATGAAATAGAGTAATTGTATTTAAATAGATAGATAGATATGATAATACAAACGAACCTATATGGTTGAAAAGCCCAATGAAGATCACTCCGTTGAAATTTATCAAATGGATGGTCGTAAGATCTTTTCCACATTATCTTATTTCTTTTCATTTTCTATTTTTGATATGAATATGCTCAAATCACCAGTAATTGAAGAAATTTGTTTCAAGTAAAAGCCAATCTTTGGTCTAAACTCTTGACTTTAGCTTTGCAAAACAATATGAGAAGCTTTATGATACTGTGAGGGAAAAGATTGAAGCATACATTTTGATACTGGCTCAAGAGATGAGATTGAGGCTATTTTTTGCTTCCATTTGATTTAGACTTGTTTATATGAGTTTGTCCGTCTGTCTTCTGTCTGTCTGTTTTGTCTGTGTAAATAGTGGAAGTGGTTAAATAAACAACGGCTTATTCATTGGAAGGCCACAATGCGATCCGTTGAATTCGGGAGGAATTTAGATGAAGTACAAATGAACAGATGTGAAGAGTACAGAGGCGAATCGGTAACGATAAATCAAACAAATTGGAAGTGAAAAAATATTTTATAATAGATTAACTGAAATGCAAAAAATTTTTTCCAATTTTTCATACTTTTTTTTCTATATTGAATTCTTTATGTACACTTATTCAGTAATATATGTATATTAATAATACGTACTTACTGAATACAAATTGATAAAAAAACAATGTAATTATTTTTTCCAAAAAAAAAATCATTAGTAATGGAATAAATTACAGTCGAATGTAAGTGAAAAATATTTAATTAATTGATGTTTCTTTCTAAGCAAAGTTGTTAATTAAGTAGGCATTTATTCAACTGGCAAAAAAGAACACTTATTTCTTGCACACTTAAATTAAAGACTGCACAAAACTGAAATGAATAAAGAATGGCAATTTAGATGAAATATGGTTAGGACTGGCAGATTTTTATAAAATTGCTTGTATTTGATATATTTGGTTTTTTTTTACTATTACCATGGACAATTTGACCTACATTATTTTACAGCATATTACTGATACCAATTGGTAAGATGAACTACTGCATGCCAGATATAAATATGGAATGCTGTAATTTAGATTAGCGATAGGTATTATCTTTTAAGTAAGTATATGAAGTAGGAAAAGTATAGGAATGATTCGAAACTATTGCAGGAATAGCTGAGATGAAAAGAATGTTTTAAAATAATTTCAATTTATTTTTAGGAAAAATTATACAAAGTACTTGCCTATAAATAGGGTAGGACCATGTGCGAACGCTGAAAACATCGTATTTTCGTATTGGTAACTGCTCCTGGTAGTAGTTGATATTGGTATGATAAGGTACGGTGATAACACCAAATGCAGTAGGTGCTCGATTGCTATACGATATATGATCGTCTTTGATCACCTTGAAATATAGCAAGCAAATCGGCAGATCATATTTAATGTTTACATATTTAATGCTGCAGGAATTTTTTTTCAATAGATGACGAAAACATTATTTGCTATTTGCCATCAAAAAATAGTTTTTTGCGCATTTTAATTTTTTGTATTCATTCAGAAGAATTTACTTCAGCTTTTCTTCTCTCATTTCGAAGCATTTCAAAATATACACTATTAAAATGAAAACTTCAGTTCGATTGTTTTTGAATAGATGCATGTCATTCAAGTAATGATTGCTGCGGACTAGAAAACAATTGAATGTGATACTTCATAGAATTTGTCTTTTTAAGGGTTAGAAATTAAATTTTGTTCCAACAAAATGAAATTTTTCAAGAAACGAAAAACATTTCTCTTCACCTATAACTCGAATCATGGATCTTTCTGAACTGCTCGCTATTTAGTCATTTAGTAAGTGATGTAATAAAAACAAAGTTTATTTTAAAAAAAAATTACCCATCTATAATTATTTGCTTTAAGTAATAATTCAAATAATATTTATATCGCAATAAATTGAAATTTTTAATTGAAATTTCGAACTTAAAATGAATTCAAAATAATTTTGATGCAAAGAAATTTCGTATCCATTTTTTTCCAGAAAACATATCAGCATTATGCAAATTTTGAAATCAGAAAATTTTTGAAATTATTAAAAGAAATACCTTGAGTGAGTCCATCTCACGCACTGGCGTGTATGATCGTCGAATATTGCGTTCATAACGCTGCTGAGAATCTCTTGGTGCAGTCTCACGTGACCATTGTCCAAGATAACTCTCCCCAAAATTAATTTGATTTTATGTGTGAAATGTCTAATTTGGATGCGTTTGCTTTTGAAAGAAACTTGTAACAACGTTTTAAAATTTTCTATTTTAATTAACAAAACTTCTTTTGTTCATTTATCTATGAAAGCTCTTTTAAAAGACTTTTCCCACGTGCTGCCTGTTTCAAACAAGTATTCAAATTATTGTTCAGAAAAAAAAATGTGCAAAAAGACAAATAAAGATTATTGTATCAGTGATGGACGAAAACACTTACTGATTCGAAAATCTGCTGATTCCAAAAGAAAAATTGAATTATTTGTTGAAATGGAAAATGTTAGATGAATTTAAAATGAACCTTGGAATCATACTTAAATCAAACGATCTTGATCTTCTAATGAAATAATTCATTGCCATTGTTGTCGGTTGATATTAATCAATTGATATAAATAGCTATTAGCGATTGGAAACGATTTCGTTCGATAAGTTATGGCCTCAGTTGTTACACGAATAGCAAAAGTAAATGCAAAGACAAATGTCGTTTGCTGTGGACTAGAATCAGATGAAGCATAGACGAAATCTTGATTTTTTGCCACTCAAAACTAATTATTGAGAAAATTTTGCTGCTGTGGCGTTGCAATACTTGAAATGCAAAAAAAAAAAAAAAAAAAAAAAAAAAAAAAAAAAAAGAAAAAAAAAAAATTTTAAAATATTTTAAAAAAAAAAAAAAAAAAAAAAATTAAAAATTAAAAAAAAAAAATAAAAAAAAAAAAAAAAAAAAAAAAAAAAAAAAAAA
>JARVGP010000779.1:0-30149 GCA_029876185.1 Mansonella ozzardi | reverse complement strand
TTTTTTTTTTTTTTTTTTTTTTTTTTTTTTTTTTTTTTTTTTTTTTTAAATTTCTAAACAGTAATATCGTTCGTTGATATAATTCAGGGTAATGCACCAAAATTGGTTCATACTCCGCTCACTGATAAGTGCTATCTAACACTTACGCAAGGTAAGTTAATCAAAATTTCCATTTCTGCTCATTTCTGAAAATATTTGCTTCCTAATTGTTATAAAATTCATAATTGCAAAGGTGGAGTATTTTTCAACTAATGTTAATTATAAGGCTCCCTTTTCGCTTTTTTTTGAATTTTAACAAAAATCTAAATCTTTAGCAATGTCAATGGGTCTTGGTGGTAATCCTTATGGTCCTGCTGGCACCGGAAAAACCGAATCTGTCAAGGTAAATAATATGTAAAATTTTATCAAATAACATTATACTTTATTGCTGTAATTGATGCAAATGAAATGAAAATCCATAAAATTATAATACTTCATTATATCTTTCATTACAGTAGTTGATACAAATGAAATGAAAGTGCACAGAAGCACAAAATTATAGGTAATAGCAATTTTTCAAAAATTGTATACTCTTCGTATAATCTTTCAGTTTCTCTCACTTCATTTAACCTTTATCGTATATTAATTTGATAAACATTTGAGGCATTAGCAAATTTATTTGGCCGACAAGTTCTGGTATTTAATTGTGACGAAGGAATTGATGTTTATTCAATGAGTCGAATTTTTATTGGTTTGGTACAGTGTGGTGCTTGGGGTTGTTTTGATGAGTTTAATCGTTTAGATCAGGTCAAATAACTTTTTTTTTTATAAATTAAAATTACAAGGTTTAGAAATAAAACACTTCTAAATTTGATGTGGAGTTTCAGACAGTTCTTTCGGCTGTATCGATGCAGATTCAGGTTATTCAAGATGCAATAAGATCGCAATCAGTAAAATGTATGCTAGCCAATCGAGATGTAAATTTTTTTCTGTTTATTTTTGAAAAACTAAGATATATGGAAGATTCATTTATTGTTTTTTTTCATGTTCATAAATTTTTTAGATTCCTGTTGATTTAAATTCAGCAATATTTATAACATTGAATCCAGCTAGCAAAGGATATGGTGGACGACAGAAATTACCGGACAATCTTCAGCAGTTATTTCGTCCAATTATTATGTCTGTTCCAGATAATGAACTTATTGGTTTGTAATTAATTTGCTGCAAAATAACCAAAATTCAATTGTTACAGGAAAGAATTTATAACAGGATGTACTTAAAAAGACTCGAAATACTCAAAATTGAAGTATTTTCAGCAGAAACACTTTTGAACGCAGAAGGCTTTTGCGATGCGAAGAAACTAGCACGGAAATTGGTAGCAGTTTTTAACTTAAGCAAGTTAGTCTTGCGTTTCTTGTTCTCTTTTTTGAATTCATCCAAATTTCACAAAAATTTTCAGTTAATGCTTCATTTGATTAAATTTTTTTCGAAAATTTAATTAATACCTTACTTAGGCCGACTAGAAGAATGACGAATTATAGAAAAAAAAATGTTAAGATCAGTTCAGTTTTACTTACAAACTTTTTGTTTTAATGAATTACAAAAGATATTTAAAATTAAGTAATTGTTTTTTAAGGGAAATGTTAAGCTCACAACAGCATTATGATTGGGGCTTAAGAGCTTTAAAAACAGTTTTGCGCAGTTGCGGTAATTTATTGGGTAGCAGAATGGATAAAAATGAAGTTCAAGTGGTTGTTGATGTATTTTTTTTGTTTTTCAAATTTCTTCTTTTTAATCTATTTCTCCATCATTCATAATAATTATTTCATAACGGTGCTAATTTTTCTACATTGCAGTACTGATTTTTCATTACAGTACTAATTTTTTTGTTACAGTGCTAATTTTTTTATGTCCCTTTTTTTTTTTTATTTCAAGATATTTAAAATTATGAAATTTTTATAGGCATTAAGACTGAATACGTTATCAAAGCTAACTTTTGATGATTCGAAACGTTTTAGCACTCTTATCGATGATATCTTTTCGAATGTAAAAAATGATATCATACAGGTTTTGCTTTTTTAATGATTTTCTTGATTTTCTCTTCTTATTTCTTTGCAGCATGTGATTAGTGATATGATAAATGATATGATGGTATCTAATTATTACATTCAGTACAATGATTAAGAAAAAAAATTCTCTAAAATTCTATTAAGAAAAAAAAATTCTTTAAATTAATATTTGTTCAGATTGAGGAATTGTTCGAACCGCTAAAATTAATTGCTGATGAATTGAAGATAACAATTACTAATATGCAGGTATCATTTTATTATCTATATTAATTTAAAATTAGTTAGGGGATGATTATACGAGTCTGATCGGGTTTTTTTTTTTCATTTTTAAAATTCGGAATGAGGTTGTTGAGGTGAAGGGCTCTCTATGAGATATGATCGTTCATTGATTTTGATTACACGATCAATTATAAATTAATTCAGTAAGGCTGTATCCATTTCCTAATCCATTCTCGGAATCCTCAGTGTTCGAGAATGAGTAGGGTTATGCTCGTGTCCCACTTGTAACCGTGTGCTTCGGCGGCACTATGGGAAGCCCAAAGCTCGAGCTGGAGATATGAGCATGAAGAATTTGAGGCACTGATTCCACGCTTCGACCCTATAGAGTGACGCTGCACTGATGTTGAAAGAGAGACAAGATGAGATGTGATCGTTCAGTGATGTTTTATTACTTAATCAATTATGGATTAACAGAGTAAAGCTATAATTATCAGTGACAGGCAGATTGAGATTGATTAAGATTGTTTGGTTAGATTCAATTACTGATATATGAGTGATTGTTTTTATTTAGATCAAGAAAATATTTGAATTGTATGATCAAATGAGACAACGAATTGGTGTAGTACTGTTGGGTCCAAGTGGTTCTGGCAAGTCGACCATATGGAAAGTGCTTGAAAAAGCCATGGCATTATTAAATAAGCCAGTAAAAACTTATCGGATTAATCCAAAATCAATGACAAAACAAAAAGTACGTTATTGACAATAGAAATTTAAGTAAAACAATGAGCAAATATCATATTTTAAATTTAAAAAATTATTTGAAATTGGCAACAGCAGATGAAATTTCATGACAATTGAAGAAATCACCTTAATCATATTCAGACTACTTTCCTCAGTCATCTTGAATAATTTTTTTAACTCAGCTTTTGGGATACATGGATATTGATACACGTGAATGGTCCGATGGCGTATTAACAGCAGCTGCTCGAGAAGTTATCAAAGATAGCAATGCATCAGCATGGATTATTTGTGACGGTGATATTGATCCGGAATGGATTGAAGCCCTCAATTCAGTTCTTGATGATAATCGCTTGGTAAATTTTTTGTCTTTTCTCTTCTTTAAAATATCAATTGTTAATTATGAAAATATTAAACGATTTATTCAAAAAATTTCTCTGTACAACTTTTATTCATCATTTTATTTACTTTCGTAGGTGAATGAAAATAGTGAAACAAATGAAATTAAAATGTAAAATTTTAAGTCGAAAATTGATTGATTGATTGGTTTATTGATTGGTTTGTAGCTTACAATACCGTCTGGTGAAAGATTTCAATTTGGTTCTAATGTTAATTTTATTTTTGAAACCGACAATCTTAGTAAAGCATCTCCAGCAACCATATCCCGGTTGGGAATGATACTTGTCGGGTTTGAATTTTATTTATTAATAAAATGCTTTTTTTTATGTCATAATTGAATAATTTGTAATGAGTACTAATTTGATTTAAGTAGCTCAGATTTGAGTTAATAAAGTTTTTTATTTTTTGGTGGTGCAAGTTTTAACGCATTTCATTTTTGCAGCGAAGAACATATGAGTATTCAGGAATTTATCAATAATTGGCTTAAAGAATATAATCATATTCATCAAGATATGCCGAATTGGATCAATGATCATTTATACAGGTTGTTGTTATTTGAAACTTCGATAGATTTGAACAATGCTAATTATTTATTACTGTTGCTATGATTTAGCAAAAAAAGTACATCTATCATCTGTTACCCGGCAAAATAACACTTTAACATTTTATGAATTTTAAGATGTTTGGATTGGATATGGACGAAAGGAGCCATTGAAATTTGTGTAAGTAAAATTGCTACAGTGAAAAATGCACTGAGTCATTTGAGGGATATAACAACATGTGATGAATTTTTGGTGGCTTTATATCGTGGATTAGCTCCATATCTTAGTCCAAAATCCCGAAATGAATTTGCTACCGAGGTTATAATTTCATATCATTTTTTCATTTCAGTTTAATACTAAAATATGATGATTCAAATTTTAGATTTGTATTTTATTATTCAAATTTCATAAATTAATTCAGTTAATATTTACTATTTATTGATTTTATTTTTTTAAGGTATTATTCAATGGAATAAGCTTGCCAGATAAGCAAAATCCTGGAAATGTTTACTATGATGAACGAGCGAAATCACTGTTAGCTTATACAGATGAAATTGATATGCCAAAAAGCAATCAAGATTTGGAGTGTCCATATATTTTAACTGCTAATGTTCAAGCTAATCGTGATACTGTAAGCAAACATTTTCTTTTACACTAAATTTTTTGAGTTTCAAATTCAAATTCAATATTTACATATTTAATTGAAACATGCGTAAAAGTTTTGAAATATTTTGGTAAAATTTTCAGTTACTAAATTAAAAAAAAAATCAAAATTTGAAGATTTGCTCATGGTTGGATAATCATAACAGACAACCATTTATGATATACGGTCCAGATGGCAGTGGAAAGGAATGCTTGCTACGACATTGTTTAGAATTAGATTCAGCTAGTCAAATAGCAATACTACATTGCAGTGCTCAAACAGGGTTGATCAATTTTTCCTCAATTTTTATTTTTGTTCTATCTTACTGTAACTCTATGATTATACAGTGTTTTTATTTTTTCATTCATAAAATAATTTCATAGTTTCTCGATTTAAAAAAAAAAAAAAAAGTTAAAAAAGGAAGAAAATTTTAGAAGAAATTAGTTGTTATATTCTATAATATGAAAATATGAATTTGGTAAAATGAAGTGATTATTTTGTTTATAAAATTGGTTTATTATTTATTGAATTATTTAAGAAAAAAAAAACAAAAAAACAAATTTCAATAAATTTCAGATCACAGCAAATATTAGATTTATTATATCAATACTGCGTACAAATTAGTAGCTCATCTGGTCAAGTGCTTAAACCGAAAGAAAGGCAAAATTTGATCTTTTATATTAAAGCTATCAATATTGTAAAACCGGATCAGTGGGGTAGCTGTGAAATAATCGCTTTTTTGCAACATCTTCTAACATATCATGGATACTATAATGAAAAATTGGAATGGATTTCACTGGATAATATCCAAGTTTGTTCTCAAAAAAAAATATATATATATTTTTCAAAAAAATAAACCAAAAGTTTTAGGCTTACTTCTTTGACATTTTTTTTTTACAATTAAAAAGTGTTTTATTTATTATTTCGATTTTGTCTGTTAAATTATTTGAGATGGAAGATTCTGTTAAAATGTTAAAAAAAAAAATTGTTAAATCTTAACCACTGTTCTTCATCTTACTGTATTAATCGTTAGTTATACACTGCAACAGATTTCAAATTAATGAAATTCAAATTACTGTGAGAAATTTATATTAGATTAGATAAAAACATGTGATGAATTAACTGGAAAAATTTTAGATTATTAAAATTAAGACATTGAAATTTCCTGATCATTGCAATGATGCAAAAAAGAAATCATCTAATTAACTGTTTAAGCTGGAAATTATTGGCATGTTTTTTTCAGGTTAAGGTGCAAAAAAAGTTAAAATTTTTATTTTTAGTTTGTTAATTTTGAATTGTTTTTTCCAGTTTGTATTATCAATAACACGAGCTAATGATGAAGGTCATTACATACTACCATCACGTTTCATTTCGTTACTACGAATTTGTACAGTTGAATATCCTACAAATGATGAACTTATCACTATCTACTCTTCATATTTGACATTTTTGATAAAAGTATTCTTTTCTTAACTCTAATCATGATTTTGTCAACATTATATTTTCCAAATTTTTAAAATAATTAGATAACCAATAAGGATTTTTGCAATTCTGAATTATTATTTTCAGGTTCAATATAGTTTATAAAACATTATTGCAGGAATCAACCGAACTATTGAGATATCGGTTGAATGATTTGGCAAGTATTATGATACATTTGTTCAATGATGTACGAAATGCATTCAAACAAACTGATAAAGCACATTATGTGTTTACACTAAAGGATTTATCAAATTGGATATTTAATCTAATAAGATATGATATTACAGGTAATATTCTTTTTTCATATCGGATTTCTTTTTTTTATCGTACTGATCATACTGTAATGGCTAATATATCATCATTTTACCCTGAACTTATTTATCTTACTATTAGTATAGTGGATCCTATCTAAGTGATTATACTGCTAATACTGTAAAGGCTTATGATACTATAATATTTGTATCTAGCATCTTTGGTATCATCATTTTACTTTGACCTTATTCATCTTAACAGTAATATAGGGTAACTTATCTAATTGTTACCAAAGATACTAGATACAAATATTTAAGTGAAATATATATCTCATTAATAATTTGTATTATTATATAAATAATATTATTCCGGACTGTACCAAATCAAGGGTACCAAATCAAAATATCCAGGTAAGATATTTGAAAAGAATTTAATTTTTATTTCGGTACAAACTAAGCAATATTTCTCTTGCAATGCAAATGATAAAATAATGATTATATGAAATAATAAAATTATAAATTACCTTACCTTTTAACATTAACAGGTGCTAATGTTGATGAAAAGTTTTTACATTCAATGTTGTATGAATGTCGACGAATTTTCAAGGATCGTTTAGTAAAAAATGAGCACAAACAAAGGTAGCTAACTATATACATATCGAAAATGTTATTTCAAATATTATAGATATTATATGGATAGTGGGTTGTATTATGTGTATGGTAGTTCTATTGTATATTTGGATAGCATTAATTGTGTTTGTCTACAGTAATACTTTTATATTGCTGAAATAAAATTAATTTGAAGTGAAAAAAATATTTGAAAAATAACTATGTATCAATTTTTTGTAGGTTTGAAGAAATTGTTAGCAATAATTTTTCATCAGTTGCAGTAAACGATGATGAAGGTGAAAAGCTATTTAAATTTTTTTTGTTTAAAGACTGATCTTAGATTTTGATTGATACTATGCAATAAAGTAAGTTATACAAAATAATGAAAGAATTGTACAAAGTGCTTAAGCGACCCTGGTACAGAATTCAACTTTAATTATTATTGGTGATAATCAGTTAAATTTTAATTATTACTGTTAATAATGAGGTCAAAGTTAAGATTTACTTTATTTTGATCCAGATAACTTATACGTATCAGCTCGAGGAGCTCTTTCAATAACAACCCTAAAAGATACACCCTTATCGATGGTACCACGTAAAGAGTATGCCAAAATTTTGCAAAAAGCAATCAATCGATACGGTATATTAATCGTTTTATCATTCATTTCCTTATGTTTTTCATATTTACTGAAATTAATTACAATAATTTACTAAAATTATAAATTATTTTAATTACTCAAAATTACTTATTAATTATTATTACTTGTATTTTCAATTTTTGAATGATTAATTTTTCAGAATTTGAAGTAGCAAATTTTAATATGCCAATTTTTGATGAATTCATCACGTTATGTTCACAAATTGATCGAGTGATCACCGCACCTGATATGTTCTTCTTGTCATTTCTTCAAATTCTTTTTTTCTAATTAGTCAGAATTTAAATGTAAACAGAATTTAATTTTTCAGAAATAAAAAAATTTTTTTTATAATTTATGGATTGTTGTTTTTTGAATTAGTAATAGTAAATAATTTTACCTTTCTTCTTAATAAACTTTTGAATTTTTAATTTCAATTTAATTTTCGGGATTTTTTTAAGAGGTTCACTGCTGTTAGCGGGAAGAGCTGGTATGGGAAGACGTGAGGCTGCTTCACTTGTTGCTAATATGCATCAAATGCCTGTATTTACCCCTAAGTTAACATCATCGTATGGAATTAAGCAATTTCGAAATGATTTAAAAATGGTATGAAATTTTTTGTTCATACGATTTGTTATTGCAATGATCATTTGAAAAAAAAAAGCAAAAACAATACTTTCCTAAAATAAAAACATTCCAAACATTTACAGTTCCTGAATCAAAAACTTTTTTCCTTTTCTTTATTATTTTCGTAATTTATTGGTGATAGATTTAAGCGTTCACCATGCCTTTCGTTAAATTAACGTTTGCTTTTGATTGCTTTTTTTTACCTGTTCAATTTTACAGGTAATCGAAGATGCTGCAGTAAATAGTAGACATGTTGCTTACATTATTGAAGATTATCAATTATTACATGATACATTTTTGCAATCAGTCAATTCATTACTATCATCTGGTGATCTTCCTGGAATATTTACTGTTCAGGAATTTGATAGCTTTTTGGTAAATTTACGTGAACAAGCTTCACAAGATGCATTCCAAGGCGATTTGTATTCTTATTTTGTTACAAGTAAGTTTTTTACTTTTCTTATTTTTTCATGCTAAATTTATGAAATAAGAATTTCATTTAGTTTTTAAGTATTTTAAAAAGAAAGAAAGTAGTAAATAATTTAAACGATTGTCAATTCATAGAATCTAACAATATGTTTTAACATTTTAAAATTATTCGTCTAGACGTTGAAATTTTCAAGTGAATGTGTTCAAGTTGAAAAAAAATTCCATAAAATGATTGATAGATGTGACATATTAATGAATTTGTCGATAGGTGAAATTTTTTTATGAATTTTTTTTTTTAGAGGTAAAAGCAAATTTACATTTCATTCTTATTTTAAATGTCGACGATGCTAATTTTACCATAAAATGTGCATCAAATCCATCGTTGTACAAGGAATGCTCGATTATTTGGAATGAAACATGGAATACGAATGCTTTGTTACAGGTTTATTTGATAATGAAAATTTGAATTTTGCTAAACTAGATTGTATTAAAAGTAAGATTTCAGATTTCAAAAAAAAAATTTTTTAAAGATTATATTCTTTTTTTTTTTCCTTTTTGCAATGAATTAAATTTTTTATTTTATAAATAAATTGATTTGGGCTGTCATCCGAGGAGGGAGGACAAATGTTTTAGATTCCTGGGTCCTTACTCCAGGAATGCCAGACTTGGGAATTGCACTACAAGTCGTTGCTGCAGTCACTTCCGGGTTGATTGGCGAAAAGTTTATTTATTTATTTATTTACTCCTTATACTGATAATTAAAATCATCATTACGTTGTAATTAAATGCTAGAAAATTTCTACTGAGATTTCTCATAATAAATAGAAAAAAAAAGAAATAACAATTATATATTGCTAATTAATTAAGCAATTAATTTCAGTTGTCAGAGTTAATTTTATTGCGGCATAATATCAAAGCAACAAATGATATACTAAATATTTTCGGACAGATCTATTATCAATGCCCAAATGAAATTGCACCACCAGCAAAATATAAACAATTTATTGAAAACTATGCTTGTATTCTCAGTAAAAAACGAATCGCTATTGAGATACGATCTGATAGGTTAAAAGTATTGATTGATTTATTCATAATTTTAAAAAAATTTTTTTCTTTAATATTTCAATTTTCTTTTGTTCTGAAAATATCTTTGTAATATTAAAAAAAAAATCAACCAAAAAAAAAATCAAATAAACTGAGCGAAACTAGCACTTTTTTTATCTCGTATTACAGTAAATTATTAATTATTTTTCAAGGCCGGAATTGGTAAATTAACGGAAGCACGTGAATCAGTTTCAAGTATGCAAAAAAAAGCTGCTAAAAAAAGTAAATTATTAATTGAAAAGCAAACTGATGCAGATTTGGCACTGAATGCAATATCACAAAGCATGACGGTTTGTTTGTACGATAGATTTTACTGCTTGTCTAAATGATATTTAATTCATTCAAGTAAAAAAGAAAATTTTTATTAAATTTTTCTTTTCAAACTTTTTTTAAAATCTTATCGGAATAAATTTAATCAAGTACAAGCTTATTTTCTTTTGCAATTTTTTTTTTAATCGATTTAAAATTTTTTTTAAGAATGCAAATTATCAGCGATCAGATATGGAACAACTTAAGTTGGCTGCTGTGAAAGAAAATGAAAGGATTGAAAAACAAAAAAGTTTAATCGAGGAACAATTACGTGAAGTAATAGTTTTTTTTTTGTTCAATAATAAAAGCAATTTTAAATCTAATTTTAACTGAAAAGTTTTATCCTGTGTTTGATGACGGTTATTAAATTAATATTAGCTAGTGACATATAGTCAGAAAATTAAGTTCCAATTTCTCCAGGTAGAACCAATTTTACTTGAAGCTCGTGAAGCAGTTGGTTCGATTAAGTCGGAGAGCTTATCTGAAATTCGAAGTTTGCGTGCTCCACCGGAAGCAATTCGAGATATTTTACAAGCTGTACTGTTATTTATGGGTATTTTTGATACATCCTGGGAAGCAATGAGAAAGTGAGTGTGTAAAATTTTCCTCGCAATAAAATTCCTTTTTTTTTCTCTTTAAGTAAATTTATTTAAATAGCTTTTCATTCTATGATTTCTTAATAAATGAATTCAGATTTGACAAGTTAAATTTTTTTTACTTAGACATTCTTAAAAAGTTTTACAAATTAAATTAAATTTTTTTTTTTATTAAAAAACTAAATTTTTTGACTGAAGATTCTTGGCAAGAAATGGAGTGAAAGATGAAATAATTAATTTTGATGCACGACGAATTTCATCTGACGTCAACAAAAAAGTTTCTGCTCTTGTAAAAAGCAAGCAATCATCATTTGATTCAAAGATTGGTTTAATTTTTAATTATTTGAAAATTTTAATAAGCAATTATAATAATTGTTTTTAGCTAATTTTCGTAATTTTTCTTTTCGTTGTTTTTCTGTAACATTGTAGGTTCAAAGCTTTTATATGTTATTTCACTTAATTGTTATTTAAATTAATTATTATTTTCTTTGCCACTTCACAAATGAATTAATTATGCATTTTGCGGAAATTAATTAATTAACTAAAATTTGTAAGTGTTACTGCAATTATTTGTTTACGAAAACTGCATTTAGCATTAACGAATTTTTGATTTAATTAACAATTAATAATAAACGAAATCTTTGTAGGGTAATAATTTTAAGCGCCAGCAAATTTTATCTAAACAATATGTTTAATTTATTAAGTGAAATTTGTTATGTACTATAACTTCTTTGTATTTCAGAAAATTTCTGGAAATTCCTTTTTTTTTATTTGTAATAATAAGCAAGATATTAAAGAAGATGTGAAATTTTATGTATATCCTATAAAAAAATTTCTCTAGAATTTCCTCTTTTTCTTTTCGTTCTGAATCTTCTTAATGCTGAATTTGCTTTTATTTATTTTGTGGAATAATTAATTAAATGAATTTTAAGGATGAGCATTAAAATTATTAATTAAATAAATTTTAAGCAGAAACATTAAAATTTTCATTATGATTCATTAATAGCAAAATGAATTGGTGGAAAAATTGATCAGTTAAATTTGATCTGTTTGATACTAAAAAGCTTTTTTTTTTATTGTCGCATTAATGATAAGAGAATTAATTGCTTATAAAGGATTGAGCGTGATAAATGAGTGGGGTTTTTGCTTCGCATTTGATTTTGTTCCATGGTTTTTTTTCTTTTTTTTTTTTTTTGAAGAATTTTTTAATTTGCAGAATGCAAAACGTGCATCAATAGCAGCAGCACCGTTAGCTGCATGGGTGCGGGCAACGTTAGATTATTCGACAATTTTGGAACGTGTTGCTCCATTGCAGAAAGAGAAAAATGATTTAATTAAGTAAATTAATATTTTTTTCCCACGAAGAAATTAATTGGTCATTAAGTAAACAGCACATTTACATAAAATATAAAATTTAATGAATTCTTTTAATTGTGCATTTTTAATAGAGCTCATGTAAATGGATAAATTTCCTGTAGCCCAATATATTTGAATATATGAATAAAGTGAAAACACTGCTAGCATGCTTGAAATTTTTAAGTTTTTTTTTTCTTTTTTTAATGAATTAGTCATCCCGATTATGAAAAATTTTGATTTTAAAAAAAGAAGTGAAAATGAATTGAACTTGAAAGCCGATAATAATTTAACTGTAGGAATTTAAATGAAGCTGAGAAACAAATGGAAAAATTATCGAAAGGTTTAGAAACAGTTGATGAACGAGTTGCTAAATTGAAGCAAAATTTCGAAGTTCATATGAAAGAAGCAACGCAGATAAAGATTGATTTAGATAAGCAACAGGTAAATTTTTCTTTAAAATAATCCTCTCCGCAAAGTCATCTATTTACATACAGCTAATTGGTGAAATATTTTGAACTTCATTATTTATTTAAAAGGTCAGTTATTTATAACAAACTAATTAATAAAATATTTTGAATTTCGAAGTTAGGCTCAATTAGTAGAGAACACTTGGGAAATTAAGTTTATTTTGAATGCTGCAATAAGATGTTTGCGCTATTATTACAAGGCGCATTTCAAATTTATTTATGCTTTTTTTTAATTGTTTTAATTTCCTAAATTTCTTGCTAAATTTCGTTAAATTTTCATATCAGCATTATTTTAGTAGATTTGAAATTCCAGGAAACAATCAATGTTGCTGGAACACTTATCGATCGACTTAGTGGTGAATATGAAAGATGGCAAGAGCAAATTGGCAATTTACAAAATGATCTTGATTGCGTAAAAAATTTTTTCTCTTTTTTATTTCATGATTTTAATTAATCTTAAGAAATATCAGTTTCCAATGTAAATGCTTAAATATTTTATTTAAATTAAAAGTTAAATTTTTTTTTGCAGCTTGAAAAAGGTTCCATGCTATCTGCTGCATTTGTAACATTTCTTGGTTCACAATCAGAGCAAATTCGAAATGAAATTTTAAATAAATGGAAAAAACTTCTCAATTTGAATGATTTTAACATACTTGAATTTAATGTTATGGAAGCTGAAAAGGTAAATCGAATTTTAATTTGCTGCTTTTCCTCAAACAAACAAATAATTCTAATTTAAAATTTGTAGCAACAGACAGATTAATTAGTTTGATAAAACTATTTCAGAGTTTTTTTTTTACTCTACTGTCATTTTTTAGCGGATCATTTTTTATTTCAGTTAAATTGGAGTAATAAAGGACTTCCAACTGATGCACTATCACAAGAGAATGCTATGATTCTATTCAATACTACGACAATACCATTAATCATTGATCCTAGCGGACGTGCATCATCATTTTTGGAAAAATACCTGAAAGATAAGCAGGTAGAAAAAGTGAACGCTAATGATTCTAATTTTCTCACTCAGGTAATATTAACGGATATTGTTTACTGAAGAATTGATGATACACATATTGCTAAATCAATGTATAAGATGAAAATAACTAAACCATTAAGTAAAATGAAATTAAGATGTAAAATATATTAGTCATTCATTTTTTTTCATAAAAATCAAAATACATTAAATTTTATTGTAAATCAATTCCAACATATATTTTGCAATATAAATTTTCCTAAAAATAATTTCATAATTTTAAAAAATTTAAAAATAATTTCACAATTTTTTTTGAAACAAACTTATCTACTGTATTTTTATCATTATCATTTCAATTCATTTTAAGATTGAACTTGCTATTCGTTTTGGCAAATGTCTACTTGTTGATGATGTAAATAGAATTGAGCCTACACTTATGAATCTTTTACGAAAACATTTTACAAGTCAGGGTATGTATAAATGAAATACTTTTATCATAATTAGTTGAAAGTACATGAAAATTTTGTTGGAAAATTCTGTTGACAGCTATGCCCATCTTATCCAGTTCATCAGTTACAGAAAAGAAAGCGGTTTTTTCCGCACATTACTTTCATTTTTCTTTGCTTCATCAATAATCATCGTTTGTTCTGAAAATGACAAACTCCAAAAAAGCCATAGCCCAAAAATGACAAATCCAGAAATGCTCCTAAGAATTAAGTAGAATTCATTCTGATATGATATTTTTGAAGCTACTGCTAACAATTGTATCATATAGTACTATCAGCATCATCATGCTATCTTTCCATTTCAAAATACATTTATTTTTACTATTCTACAATTAAGGCAATTTAGAAGAGTAAAGATTCTTTCAGTAGTGATCTGATACGATTATTTGAACGATCCAGATCATTCGATATAATAACTTTTGTTGCAGTACAATGAACATGCATTAATTAGATATTAAATCATAAAATGAGACTAATTGGCTGATAGTTGCTGATAGTTAAAAACTTTTTTTTCATATAATCGGTTTCATTGATTTCATTTAAAATTTTCGTTAATTTTTATTTAGAACTTTTTTAATTTTAATTAATTCTAGAAAAAAATTATAAATGCATTATTTGATAAAATGAAATTTCTTCGTCATACTTAACGACGAGTTACTTTTTTTCAGGACCACGGCGTATCATTCAAATTGGTGAGAAATCTATTGATTATAATGATAATTTTCGATTGTATATCTGTTCCAGGAATAATTTATTACAGTTGGATCAAACATCTAAAGCAGCTGTCACCGTAATATGTTTCAGTATCACAAAAACAGGCCTTGCATCACAAGTTTTTGTTTATTCTTTTATTCTTTTATTTTGAAAATACCGAATTTTGTTTTGACATTAAAATTATTTTAAACACTTTAAGCTTACTTAACAGTTAAGTTTCCGGAATTTTGTTTTTTGAATTATCTTAAATACTTTAACCTTACTCAACAATTAAATTTCTGATTGAAATAGAATTCGATTTATGAATGATTATTACAAAGCATTCTAAGTGAAATTCATTTATAAGAATATTAATAATTGCTTCATTTAGATGCTGGGATTGGCAATACAAATTGAAAAGCCGGCTTTGGAAACACGTTTAAATGAATTAACCGGTGATGTGGAACAAATGAAAATTAAACTTGATGGCATTGAACAATCACTTTTACAAGTAAGCGAGTTATGAAGAATTATCAGAATTAGAAATCAGCAAAACATTTTTAAGCACTCGTGTATAATTAGTTCCTTTTTGGTTGTTTTTTTTTCTGGATTTTCTGGACATGGAAATTTTCATATGAATTAAATGATAAAAAAATAACTATGATCGAAGATCAAAATTTTGCAAACAGTTAATTAATTATATAGCTCTAAAATGATACGAAAATGTTACATTACTGTTTTTTGTATATAGAATGTATTTTAGATGTACTAATTAGTTCAGTTATGATATTTTAAGGCATTAGCTTCATCTGAAGGTAGTCTATTGGATAATACGGATTTGTTAGATTCGTTGAATAAAAGCAAGGAAAATGCCGAAACAATTGCAAAATCACTAGCTGAAGCTAACAAATTGCAGAAGCAACTTGTTAAGGTTTGTAACGCACAATATAATTCTTTTTTTTTTTTAAAAAAAAGTGAATTTTATTAAATTTTGCGATTTTAATTAACTAAATAAAATATTTAATATTTATTGGGAAGCATTTTTTTAGGAAAAGGATGTATATCGACCATTAGCAGAAGCTACAAGTAATTTATACTTCGTTATTCATGATTTACACAAACAAGATCCAATGTACAACTTTAACCTTAGTACTGTAATCAACTTATACAATCGTACATTTAGCAAAGTTATGGTAAGTTTTTCATTTAGAAAAAAAAAGAACTTGAAAAAAAAATTTTATAGGATTTTTTAAATCATATTAGCTGATGAAAAGTGATCTAATCTGGTGACAGCAGTCCATCAAGTGATAAAATGACTTATTGGTGACTAGATTGAAATAAAGTGATTAAATGATAAGATGAGCTGTCTTTTAAGGCTTCAGCTACATAAACCGCATATTAGCCTGATTGTTCGAAATTTCAATGAAATAATATTTAAATATTGATTCTTGTTCTGTTCCTGTAGTATTTAAATGAATTATTGATCTTGGTGAAGTCTAAATAGTAATAG
The DNA here is from genome assembly GCA_029876185.1 of Mansonella ozzardi. NCBI lineage: Eukaryota > Metazoa > Nematoda > Chromadorea > Rhabditida > Onchocercidae > Mansonella > Mansonella ozzardi. The sequence goes on along the minus strand of JARVGP010000779.1, from coordinate 14,013 downwards.
ATCTGACCAATTTATAAACATGAAATTCACTAAAAATTAAATTTAATAAACGCTTCGAGTTTATCCTTTAATAATTTTTAGGAAAATACGAATGCAGTAGGACGAATGGAAAAACTACGATGGACACTTCAACATACTGTTTATGAATATGTATCACGGGCAATTTTTAAAAAAGACCGCTTAATATTTTCAATGCGATTTATCCACGGAATACAACCAGTTCTTTTTGCACAAAATGTATACTTAAAGTTCTAATATACTTAAAATCCACTTCATTCATCGATTGACGAAATAAATAACTGACTGATTAGATAGTCTATTAGGAAAGCTCAAATGCCTTCCGTCGTGGAAATTTTATTAGGCGAACAATACAATTAAAAATTAACGATTTCTGGGGGACATCTTCTGTCTCAATTAAATAAAAAAGCTTGTTTTTATCTAAATGAATTAAAAAAGCCTGGTATTATTATGTGTCTTCAAAAAAATCCATTATGCCGATATGATTTCAACAGATGAACTTTTCAGGAATGGGAATTTTTCATAGGTTTAATTGTTGACGACGTCACAGTTTCTTCCATGGAAGAAATTAATTGGATTGGTAATGAACTAAAAGCAAATGTTGCTAAATTACAGGTTAACTTAAAGTATTTTTTTTAGAAATTTTTTTTTTTAAATTTCAATTATTAACAATAACAATTATGTTAAGGCAAATAAAAAAAAACTATGCAAATCGAAATCTTAGGAAGTTTTTTTATCTTTCTTTTAGAAATATTTGCCGACATTATTCAACAATCTTCGTTTAACGGATAAGGGATTGTGGAGTGATTTTGCTCGTACGACAAATTGTGAAACAGCATTTCCACCTATTATCGATGCAATTATAACACCATTCCAGAAATTAATCGTTATACAGGCTATCCGACCGGATAGACTTTATTCCGCTATGATCAGTTTTGCTACTCATGTATTAGGTTTGTTTGAAATTAATTTGATAAGTTTTGCTTATTTAAATCTTCAGATTTTTTCAATTGAAAATTTCAGAAGTGCCATCAATTAATCCATCGCCAATAGACCTGAAGTCAATTTATGAATTAGAAAGCAATGAAAATGAGCCAATCATGATTTTGATTAGCCCTGGTGCTGATCCTTCACAGGTATTAATAAAAAATTCAAATTTTTGTCTTTTGAAAACATGGAAAACGGAATCGAACGTAGTAGCTAACAACTCTCATTTCAAATGTCAACTTAGGGTCAGAAACTAATACGCAAATTTTCAAGTCTTCATCACTCAATTATGATTTTAAAATTTAAACTCAAATAATTTTCATTAAAATTATGACGCTGAAATTTTCGAGAAAAGGTTATTTGCTGATGATAAATCCATCTTAAAGCTTCATTTTAAACTTTAAAAACCAAATCGAACCTATGATAGTAAAATGAAAATGAATTAGGATACTGAAATTCTGTATATTGTAAAAAAAACCCCCAATTGTTGTAATTATAAGTTTTTTGACCCCGAATAATAGGAGCCTAGTTTTTTTTTTTTTTTTTTTTTTTTTATAAAAAATGCAAATTTTGGTTTTTTAAGTTAATGTTGAAGGAATTGGTAGAATTGGCTCGAAAACAATTATTTAATACGAAATTCTATCAAATCTCCATGGGCCAAGGACAACGACAGGTAGCTATTGAAGCAATTCGAACATGTGCTGCAAACGGTGGTTGGGTGTGTTTGAAAAATCTACATCTTGCAATCAATGATTTAGCAGCAATTGAGAAGGTATGAAATAAAAGTCTAAATTTTAATTTTTGCAAATTTATAAAATTTAAAGAAATTTCAAATGTATCAGTTACTTTACCTCAATTTTACGATATTGTTAATACGTAATAAATTCATCTCTCTTTAGCCTCTTTAATGATCATTTCTAATTGAATTAATGAATACACTTATCTGATTGTGCTTTAAGTGTTATCCTAGCGGTTGTTAATTTTAGTTTAGATTTTACCTGTTTTTCTAAACCAGAAACAAGTAAAAATTATTGGTGATATATTTCAACTATTATCTGTATTACCGATTATGTTATTATGATTATAATATAATATTATTATATTATATTACGGCATATATCAGTAGTAAGATAGTTCTAATCTAATTGTAGGAATTTTTCACATCAAAACGAAATGCTAATTTTCGATTATGGTTGACCACCGAATCAAATGAGCATTTCTCTGCGCGACTATTGCAAACTTCATTAAAGATTGTTTACGAAGTGCCACCTGGTATTAAGAATAATATGAAACGAATTTATGCACAATGGCAACAATTTGAAAATAATTTTAGTGGTGTTTATTTGCAAAGTTTATTCATGTTAGCTTGGTTACATGCACTTTTGCAGGAACGACGAATGTTTATACCTGAGGTACAGTTGTTTTTTTTCCACCTGAATTTATGAAATTTTGTAAAAATTACAAATGAAGAAAAATGTTTCTCTTTTTTACTTGAATCCGGAAAATTTTCTTTTTACTCGAATTCTCGAATTCCAGTAGGTTTTTCTGGAAATACTTCAACTGGTATGATGTAAGTGCATTTTCTCTTTTTAGTTGAATTCCGGAAAATTTCTCTGAAAATACATTAACTAGTATGAAGTGACTGCGAAATAGTTTGCTTTCTCCATTTCGTTGAGACATTAAATCATTTTTTTCCTAACTGAATCTATTAATAGTGAATTCCGAAAAATTTTTCTGAAAATACTTCAACTAGCATGATGTAACAGCAGAATAGTTTACTTTTTCCGTTTCGTTGAGGTATTAAATCATTTTTTTTGTTTTGTTTATAAATGTAAATTTTTATTTTTTTGCTCTTTTTTTTAATAGACGTAATTAAAAATATAGTTTAAAACATGACCATCCTTTCGCAACTAAAGTGCAAATGCAAATTTATCTTGAAAAAATTGACAAATTATGGAATGATGGATTGTCATTTACATTAATTAGGTCAAGGACTTTTTCTGCAGTTTATTTAGACAACAATGTCAGTTAGTAAAAAAATTCATTAAACATGAATGAAAATAAAATTTTACTGAAAAATCTTATTTATTTTATGGAACTGATAACAAATGACAATGTCAATTAGCTACAGTTTAACATATTCCATATGTCAAAATATTAGATATTTCAGGCTTGGTCAAAATTTTATGAATTTAGTAATAGCGATCTACGAGTAGCCAAGAAATTTCTTGAAGATATTATAAAAGATGGAAGAGGTGAATTATTTTGAATTTGAAATTTTCTATCAGGTTTTTGCACCGCTCAGAATATATATAAATGATCTCGAATCTTTTACTAAACTGTTTTAGTTGGAAAAAGCACTGGGTTGAGGAATACCTCCGGTTCTTCCTTTGCATCATCATAGAAAGAGTTGACAAAAACTGAATAGATGGTTTAAAGATAGAATTGAATAGGCAATAGATGTTTTGATCAGATTTTGAGATCTAGTGGATACATTATTAATAAATCAATGTAAAAAGAGACATATGATCACACAAGATTACAGTCATCTGAGCATGGCAGTTAAGAAGTCGGACAATAAGTGAAAGATTTCAAAATCAATTAACTATATCAAAAAATTTTTAATAAAAAGTTAAAGTCGGGATTATTCGGCAGAAACATGATACTTTTTACTAAAATGACAATAATAGATATTGCTAATTAATTGGTTTCATAATTAATAATTAATTGTAATCAGTTATTTAGAATTATTTTCTGCTAATACGATTGATAAATTTGCTTCGCTTAGCATCTTTATATAAGCTCTGCACTTTTAGTTCTTTTTTTTTTTCTATTCCGGTTTGAATCACGAGAACAGTAAATGGCATTCATTATTTCCCGGAAATTTTTCTATAAAAGTTCTTTTTCAGCTATTGATTGGCAATTATTACATGGATTAATGCAAACTGTTGCATATGGTGGACGTATTGATAATGATTACGATATGAAAGTTTTGATTGTTTATTTAAAACATTATTTCAATTCATCCGTTATTGGTATGAATGGTGCTGAAATTGTACCTAATATTACTATTCCTTTATCAAGCAATATTACGGTATATTTTGACACTATTTTTCAATATATTTATTGCTTTTAGAGATCGCACGATCTGTTTTTTTTCACTTGAGAAAGATTTGTTTAAAAAAGTTTAAAAAATTAGTAATTTATAATAATTATTCAATTAATAAGATTATCTTAACACAATTAATAATTTATAATAATTTTAATTAACAGGATTATGTTAACATAATTAATACAAACATACCTGAAGATGATAATCCGGTATTATTTGGTTTACCGGCAAATATAAATATTGCACGTGAAATAGCAGAAGTGAATAAAACAATCCTACAACTGCGTAGTATGCAAATTGTTGTTTCTACCGAAGTTACATTTGACAGGTGATGTACGCTTTCATTTCAAACAATAATGTTTTTTGAATTTTAAATTTATTTTCAATCAAGGGAGGAAAAAAACTTTGGTTCTTTTTTTCTAAATTAAAAAAAGTTTTTTGTTTCAAAATTTTAAAATTAAGAAAAATTTTTTTTAAAATAAAATCCAGACTTTCAATTCTTATAAGTCTAAAATGATGTTTTATTAATTAATTGCAATAATGCAATAAATATAATTTGAATAATTAAATGAGGTAGTAGAAATTATTTGACTTAGAATGAGAATTTATATAAATTTAAATATCATAGTATCTGTAACAGTTTATTAGTAAATTAGCAAGGAAAATTAATTAAATTTTTCAGGAATGTGTGGAATAAAGCTTTAAATCCAATTATAACACTTTGGAAACGGCTTAACTCGCAATCAACATTTCACTCAATGCATGTACCATTAGCAAAGCAAACCGATGATCTTATCCTGGAAATCATTTCACTAGAATATATTCATGCAATAATACTGGTTGGTATAACATTACATGTGAATAAAATCTAAATTGGAATTAAAATGTGAATATTTTTTAGGTTCAAAAAGTGCATAAATTTCTTGGTGCAATAAATAAATATTTACGTGGTATCCATTTGCTAACATCAGAAATTGCTAATGGTGCCCGAGCATTAATAATGCATCAGGTTTGTTTTTCTTGTTTTTTTTTTTTTTTTTTGGTGAGGGGAAGGTTAATTAATGTATTTTTGATAAAATTTTTCTTACTCAGAATATCTGATCACATTGAGAGATGTTATCTTTCAGTCACCTTTGTTTACACATATTTACATTAATTCTGATTAATTAATATATTTTTCAAAAAAAACTTTTTTTTGCTTAGAATATCTGATAATATTAAGAGAGGTCACCTTTTGCCACCTTTTCATTTACACATTTATTTGTTTATTTATAGACACCAGAAGAATGGCAAGAAGCATGGAGAGGACCAACAGATCCAGCACAGTATTTGTCACTGTTAATCCATAATACTAAATCAATTGAACAGCTATCACATATTAATGATAGTAACGAAATATTAGCTAAACCAGTCAAACTTGGCAACATTTTCCGACCGACCGCTTTTTTCAATGCTTTACGACAATTAACAGCAAAGTTGGTTTTTTTCTGTAAATTTGTGGGACAACAGATCCAATGATGGGAATTTAATTAATGCATTTTTTTTTATCTTGTCTATGACCATAGCACGTTGAAAGCACGACATTTCATCCGATCTGTCAAGTTAAGCATCGTTGGGGCTGGTTGCTAACATTTTTTTTTTGTTTGTTTGTTTCAAATTAACTATCAGTTTAAGAATTTCCATTCCTTAGTACGAAAGTTTTCTGAACAGTTTTAAATTTGTTGTACTTTACTAAATAAAATTTAATGTATGAATAAAAACTTCGCTAATTTTAGGAAAAAGCATATTTCTATTGATGAATTAAAATTAGCAACAGCATGGAATGCTGGATTATTAAAAAATGAAAATCTAATGGAAATATCCGGAATTTACATCCAGGGAGCTTTATTTGATGAACATATTGTTGAAGCAAAACAAATTTCATCAACAGTTACAACTGTTCCAAATTTGTACATTGCTTGGATATCTTCTGTAAGTAATGAAGAAAATAGCGCATTGAGATGAAGGAAAAGATTTTTTTTTCTTTCTGCAAAATTTCTTCAATAAAAATATTTCTTTTCAGAATGCTCCGGATGTGTATGAAAAAGACAAATCAATATTTGTACCACTATATGCAACATCTGAACGAAATCAATTAATTGCCGAAATTCAAATGCCATGTACCAAAAATTCCGATGAATGGATTATTGCATCGATTGCATTATTTTTAAGAAATTAATAAGACAAAATTTGAATTGTTATGAAATTTAGTTTTTTAATAGCAAAATTTAATTAGTATGAAATTTGATTTTTTTTTGAAAAGAAATATTGTACGAAGGATGAAAATATGTCGATTTATAATAGTATGCTAATTTCAATAGTAGAATAATTGTGAATAATAATTTTATTCAGTGAAAACGAAAGTATCACAATTAAGCAGTTAAATTTTATATACAGAACAAAAAAAAAAAATTAATAAATAGCATTTTTTTTGGTCATTAAACAATTTGAAAAAATATTCTAATTTTGGCCATTTCAACAAACAAACACAAAAACTACTGTATGAGACATTTTTTTGTTTTGTTCTTTTTCTTCCTTTTTTTTTAGAAATTCTGAAAATTATCACATAAATACAGTGCTGTTGAAATTCCGTTATATTTGCATTTAAAAACATTACATGAATTGAGCTATGATTAGTAAAGAAAAAAGAGGATAGATGATAAATTTGGAATACAGTAACTTAACATACATTAAGCATATATTATAGTAATTGAATACGGTAACTAAGCATATATATTATAATCAATGAACAGAGAAATGTCTGCAGTAAAAAGTAATTTAAAACAAAAAACAAATTTATATAGAAGATGAGAAGATGATATCTTGGGAACACTTTATTTAAAAGATGATGATGAACATCGTGCAGTTAATGCAGTTGTAATAATTACCATCAAATTAAATTGTGTGATTTTTTTTTAACCAGGAAAAATTGTTAGTAACCAATGTAACCAAAAAAAAAATTTGTTTTTAAATTTTCGAAAATATTTTCTATTAAGCTAAAATTATGATTATAAAATTGTGAACACGTCAGTGATGGAGTGATTTATGCTAATGTTTAATGATTTTAACGATTTTATAAATTATTTCAATAAAGATAGCCATTTGTAATTGTTTCAAAAGCATCAAACTGAATAATAGTATTTCAAAGTTAACAGTGACGTCTTTTTCTCTTTTTTTTTTTTTTTACAACCTAAGTAAATAATGAACGAATATATAAGGCTATTAAAATAATTGCATTATATTAGAATAGTGTGTCAAAGATTGAAGTAAGTAAAAATTGTCAAATAACTTTTTTCACCAAAAAAAAGGATTAATTATCACTTCAAAAAAAAAAAAAAAATCAATTGATATAAATTGTGGAAGATGTCAAAGATAAAGTGACTTACACTAATCTTTAACGATTTCATAAATTATTTCAAATAAAGATGGCCATTGTCAATTATCTCACTTTCTCAGTTATAATAGATTCTGGAAGAAATGAAGAAAAAATTATTCTGTGTACAAAGAGAAGAAATTATTTATTTGTTTCAAAAAAGAACTTTTTATTTTCATTGATTTATTAAATGCTAGTTATTAATTAATATTATTAATTGAGATTATTCAAAGATAACTATGAATACAGTAACTTTTTGCTTCCACTATATTTCTATTAAATTGTTAATTATAATTAAGAGTATTCCAAGACAGTTATGAATGAAAGCAATTTATAAAATAAATCTCTATCAATTAATTATAGTTGTTAATGAAAAAAGAAGTCTTATCTAAATAATTAATAATTGTTGAATGAATTAAATATTCAAGAAAATTTTTAGCGATTCCCGCGAAGAAGCTCATAAGCTTCTGCTCCAAGCGCTTTTCGGAAATGATCTTCTACTGAAAAAAAGAAACGAATTCAATTATTTTGCTTCTCAAATGGTCATTGTGGTCATTTTGCAAAATGGAAAAAAAATTTAATTTAAAATCATGATAGATCGGAAAAAGGAAGACAAAGAGATAGTAAATGTTCAAAATTATTTAATGAATTCAAAATTTAGCATAATATTATCGGTTTAATAATCTTCAATCAATGATAGTAATGGAAACACAATTAATTAAAGAAAACTTAATTAAAAAATTGTATAATTATATCGGAAAAGTTTAGGCGGATGTTTAATTAATTAATTTGATTAAAAAACAACTTAACTAAATCATTCAATTACAACGGGGAATTTAGTCAGCAATTTAATAAATTAATAGCATTACACTTTTTTTTTAATCTTAAAATTATGCTGAATACTTATTTTTGATTCTGGAATTATTTAGATAATTTACTTTGGAAAAAAAACGCAATTGCTCACTTTCAATTCCAGAATTATTAACAACAATTTGCTGTGGTGAACTTGCATTGCATGTTTTTGTTGTTATTTGATTGTTTTGACGATTTAATGATAATAATCCTGAAAAGAAATTTTTTTTCTTTTAAATGCTAAGGTAAATTGATGGGATGAATTATAAGAAGCATCATATATGATATGTGCACACAAAGAATGTACAGACCGGAAATTTTTTTATCAGTATCAGTTTGAAGAAATGGTGGTGGTGTATAGTGTACATAATTTGTTTGCCGTCTTGGCCATTTACCACTAAGCGATCGCCGGAAATGCTCCGAAACATCAGGTTCCGGAGTGGGTCTTGAGGTTACTGAGGATGCTGACCGTCGCATGTCGGCATTACATCGTACTAAAATAAAAAAACAGAATTTTTTTTTCAAACTTCCAGATTGGAATTTATGAATTTTTTTCAAAATAAGTCTTCATCAATTGTAATGGTGAATGTGTGTAATTTCATTAAAATTGCATTTTATTTAAAAAAAAATAAAGAAAGCAATGAAAATATTTGTGCGGAAAAAAATAAATAAAGAAATTTTCAGGAAAAAGGAGTTTTTTTAAGCAAATGAGTTTGGAATGTTTTAAAGGTTTTTAAAATTCTTTAATAATTTTTTTTCCTTCGCAATTAATTAATATGTGATTAATTAAGTTATAAATTTTGTGATAATATTATTGATTGACGTTTAATGCATAATTCAACTGATAAATGATGAATTTAGAATGTCACAAAGATTTTCAAAATTTTTTTAATAATTTATTTTTTCTTCGTAATTAATTAATGTATGAAAAATTTAAGTTATAAAAACTGTGATGATATTACTGACTGATCTTCGATGTATAATTCAACTGATAAATAATTGTTATTTAAGATTTCTCAAAAACTTTTTTAATAATTTTTTTCTTCGTAATTAATTAATGTATGAAAATTTGTGATAATTTTACTGATTGATGTTTAATGTATAATTCAGTTGACAAATGTTATTTCAGACAAATATACACAAAGTTTCCGCTATTTTCTTCTTAGAGTAAATTTCTCGAAAAATAAAAGTTTTTCTTCCTTGTTTGAGATAATATGAATAATTTATTCACAATGAAAAATGAAAAAATTTTTTTTGAAAGTTGAAGTGTTGAAAAATTTTTTTAATCTTTTCTTTTTCTTTGTATTCTTCCGTCTTTTTTTTGTTTATTTCTTTATTTTCTTCTAATTTTTTTTTTAGATGGAAATATTTTTTTTCAAAAAATGGAAAAAATTTCGTTGTGTTTGTGTCATAAGCAAAATAACACACTTAATGCCATTTCTTTTTTTTTTTAAATTGAAAAATCAAAAAATTTGAAAGGAATGTGCAATGATCAATATCACACGACGACAATTTCACCAATCATCATTATCACTTACAATGATCATCTGATTTTTTAACAAAAATTTCATGTTTTTTTTTTTGTTTTATATAAAGAACATTCCCGACATTCTTTCGTACACTTAAACATCAAGTTGTCATCATCAGCACTAGAATTAGGAAATTTTTCAAAATGCAAACAGAAAAAAAAATTGTTGTCATTTTCATTTTGCGAAATTTTAAGGAAAGATAAAAAGAATGGAAGAGAAAAAATTCCAAAATCTTTATTTCAAGAAATAAAACTTAAATTTCAATATGCCATTTTTTATGCTGTAATGATATTATATTAAATTTGATTAATTAATTAATGTTAGCTTAACTTTTTTTAATTAATTCATTGAAATTATTTCTTTCCGGAAATTGCCCTTTTATCTTTTTCATTAATTATCCCCGTAGCAATAGGCAGACATTCTAAAAATATTTTTTCTGTGCTTCAAACGTTAAAGTAATATAAGTGCAACATTTAAAACACTCATTTCATTTCTATCTGTCTATGTCCTTAATGTAATTTCAGTAGTATGTATGTATGGGAAGAATACTAGAAACCGGAAATGGATAAACATTTCCGGAAACAATTCATTATTTATTTTGGAATTTTTATTTTAATGATTTGAACCAAGTAAAACCAATAGATTATAATGTTTCATAGAAAAATAAAAAAAAAAGCTTTTTTTCATTGCCCTTTTTTTAATTTATCTTTTTAAAGTTAAAAAAAAAAAAAAATCAACATCAAAAAAAAAGAGGACGCTTAAAAAGCATCGAAATGAGGTAACAGAATAACAGGAATAGCAGCGAAGACATTGGAGTAGTTTTTTTTGTTACAATTGTTTGTTTCACGGAATGAAGACATTTCATATCAAATAACGTTCTTGTTTTAATTCTTAACCCGACACTTTTTTTTTTCTTTGGGACGATGAAAAAAAATGAAATGACAAAAATTTGGAAGAAAAATAAAAGAAGAAAAGAGAAAAATTTTTTGTAAAATTGACGCAGCACGCATGGAATAATAATAATGATCATAATAATAATAAAAGTGATAATAATACTATTAACAATAGCAACAATAACAAAATAAAAATCATGATAATAATTTTGATAATAATAGCAATAACGATAATGATAATAATGATAATAATAATAATAACAATAATAATAAAACAACAATCATGATAATAATTTTGATAATAATAATAATTATAAACATTTCAAAAAACACTTTTGTTTTTTATTCATTTCAAAAATATGATTAATTTGTGAAAAAAAAATTGCTGTGTAGAAATTTTGTACTTATTTTGAAAATTTACCATTTATCGCTATATCATTTGCATCTAACAATTAATTTATTAGATTTCTTCTAAAAAAAGAGGAAAAGTTAAATTTAAAATTAAAAAAAATTAGTTCGAGTTAAATTTGAAACTTTAATTACTAATAAAAAAATAAAAAAAAGTATACCATAACCATTTCGTATGACAGTTGGACGTGGTTGTGATTTCAAAACGGATGAACATGACGGCAAACAGCGTATTTCACGTTTTTTCAACGATAAATCTAATGGCTAAAAAAGTAATCAAATCCTTTTGTTTTTTAATTCATTAAATACTTTTCTAAAATCAATTAAATACTTTTGTTTTTTAATTCATTAAATACTTTTCTAAAATCAATTAAATACTTTTTTTTTTAATTAATTGAATGCTTTTCTAAAATTAATTCAATATTTTCGTTCGCTTTTTTCCAAATTTTTAAAAATTCTTTATTTTTCATAAAAATTAAAATTAAAAAAAAATATTTTACCTTATCATATTGTTCTTTATCATTATTATCAACATCATCATCATGAAGATGTACATCACGTGCAACATCGGTAATTCCAACAACATCAATATCCGTTTCACATTGAATACTATTTAAATTTAACGCATGATATGGTGGTGGTTGTTGTGGTTGGGGTTGAGATGTTGGTGTTGGTTGTGGTTGTGATAGTGATGGTGGTGGTTGTTGTGATTGGTGTTGTTGTTGTTGTGGTTGTGATGATATAATAGATGATAAAGTAACAGTACTAGGTACCGGTGATGATATCAGTGTTGTTGGGATATATGATGGTGACATACGTATAGGTATTGTTAGATTACCTAATGGTAGATTAATTGATAACGTAGGTGATTGAGTTATTGGATTATTGTACATCGCATTTATATACCATCCAATTGTATTCTTCTTTTTCGCCTTATTCACATTTTTTTTTTGCTTATTCGTTCTTTTTTATTTTTTCCTCTCTCTTTTTTAACAATATTCCTGAAAAATTTTAAAAAAAAAATTTTTTAATTTAAATTATTTCTTTGTTTTTTTCTTTCCTCTTTCTATCAATTCGAGTTTTTAAATCATAAATTTTTTTTTAAATTAAATTCGAAGCTTTTAAATTATAAATTTATAAATAATATTTTAAGATGATAACAAAAGGAAAAAAGAATATTACTTTAAATTGTAGAAATTAGATTTAATTATTCACATTTACTTATATACTAAAACAACAACAATTACTCATTGTACAAACTGATGTTATACTTATTCAGTATTATGATATTTATATATAGTTACTCAATATTATAATATTTATACGTTATAGCTATTCAGTATTATATTTATATGTTATAAGTGTTCAGTATTATAATATCTATATATTATCAGATTGAAATTTTTAAATTTTGTTCTAAAAATAATCAATCAATTATTATTATAAGCAAAAAAAAAGTGCCAAAATTTTGTTAAAACATGAAACGTAAGTATTTTGTCGAAAAAAAACTGGGTGATAATAGTAAGAAACATAGAGATCTTTATCAATTAAATTATTCAAATAATTAATTTGCATACTCTTAGAGTGTCAACAATGAATGAGAAATATGTCAAAAAAAATGACGAAAGAAAAATTTAGGAAATTTTGAGTTAAAAGAAATAATTTGATAACTGCTAATTAATTAATTGTTAGAGACAAAACAAGCTTTTATTTGCAAAACGTTATACAATTCTTAATTTTTTTTTCTGTTTCATCATATTTAAATTTAGTCCATATTATTTTTAACATATCTAAACAACAAATAAATATGTTCTTGAAACGTGTTAGAGAGACGTAACAAAGTTTAAATTTGAAATATTTTAAAAAAATTTCTTAAATTTCACGTTGCACTTTTCATCATCAATTTTTTTTCTAAATGAATCAAATATTTTCAAAATTCCAAAAAAATTGTGTTAAAAAGTGTTGATCTTTGTTCATCAGTTTTTGAAACTTATGAAAGACATTTTGAAAATTTAAAAGATATATATAAAAAAATAAAAAAGCTGGAAGAGCAAAATTTCACATGAAAAATTCAAATTACAAATGAAATTTAAGAAATTAGCGATGAAACTTGTAATTTGACAGAAAAATTTATAAAAAAAGAAAAAAAATTGTTAATTTAATTTGGCAAATGAAAGACAGGAAAAATGCAAATGTATGTGATATGAGGAAATGAAATGAAATTAGTTTAAAGAGTGATGTTGAAGAAAAATGAGTGATGAGGGAAATGAATAGGAAGTGAGGGAGAATTAAATGAAGATTTTTTGTTTTTGAAGTTTATGCAGAATGATAAATATAGACGATACTGGGAATGATGATAATGATAATAATAATAATATGTGGAACATTGATGAATTAAGCAAGGGCAGAAAAAAAAAATCGAGAACAATAAAAGGTCAGAAGAACTACGACGTAAGAGGAAATGGAGAAAAATTATCAAACTTATCCTTTGACAATTATTTTCTGAAACAAAATTATTTCTTTTTTTCCAGTGGTTGGTAAAAACTTTAAGATCAGATGAATACACCTGATATCAATCTGAAACTTTATCGGAAATGATAACTAAAAATTTCACTTAGGTGAATAATTCAGGTGAGTAATATTCCAGCATTATCCTCATAGAATGATGCTAATAGAAAAATTGGATTTGGATGAATTGAATAAAAATGAATGAATGCATGAAGCAATGAATGAATGGAGGATGAATAAATGAATGAAATGAATGAATGAATGAAATGAATGAATGAATGAATGAATGAATGA
>JARVGP010000778.1:0-30020 GCA_029876185.1 Mansonella ozzardi | reverse complement strand
GAGATACGCATGAATATAGAGAGATACGCACGAACACAGAGAGATACGTATGAACGCAGGCACACACGTATGAACATAGAGAGATACGCATGAATATAGAGAGATACGCACGAACACAGAGAAATATATATGAACACAGACACATATGTATGAACACAGACGCACACGTATGAACATAGAGAGACAGGTATGAACACAGATACATATGTATGAACAAAGACACACACGTATGAACACACAGAGATACGCATGAACACAGACACACACGTATGAACACAGACGCATATGTATGAACATAAAGACATAAGTATGAACACAGACACATAATGCATAAGCAAACGTACGCACAAACGCACAATCATAATAAGACGATTAACAAGAATTATGGCGACTGAGAAAGAAGAAAACCACGATATTATCGTGATTTATAAAGAATTAAGGAATCGAAAGATGCAATGAGTAAGAGAATAGTAGGATTTCACTAATCGTATTTCAATTTGTAGGCTCAATTTTACAAATATATCAGCGGTAAGAACAGTTCCAATTACACTAACATTGCTGTCGTGGATCACTTGCAAGTGATTATCGAGAATTCTTCCATAAATTCTTGCTAAATTTAATTAATGCTTGTTTTAGCTTGCATCAAACTTTGGATATGTAACTACCCAAACTTCTGAAGAAACTTTACCTATTTTTGATGTTGCAGTTGTAGAAAACAACTTCCCTAATGTTGTTCTTAAATTTGAACTAATTATGATACTAAAGCATTGGTCATTCTGCGATCAAAAGTAAACAAGCGATCTCTGTGATATTAAAAGGAAATAATTTGGTACCGTAGGATAATAACTTCAATGCTTTGTACATTAACAAAAAGATACAGATTCCCAAGAATTCCAAATTAAGAATCTGACGCATTAAAAACAAAACGAGAAGCAGAAAAATTTTCATAGAGCACATTATACTGTTTAATTTTTTATATGAGTCTGAATTATGAATCACTTTTGGGTCATCTATTTTAATGGAAACCTCGAATGCTTTCATCAGCACTGCTGATGATACAATCCGAGATTTTGTTACTGTCGTTGAATAGCCAGGGGATCACCAATTTTTTTCGATCTAGAAATGCAGGTTAGAATCATCATCTTCCTAAAACTTCATTGTGAGCAATGAACCTGGTATCGGCTGCGGCATAGAAGAACTACAAAGACTAGATAGAAGGATTATCTGAACTAATATTTCGGGTCTGGCCATACTAATTATTAATAAATAGTCCACTTCAATCTCTAATCGAGTGGTCTGGAGACAACATCTATAACTTTGCCGCTTCATTTGAAAATGTATGTTGAATCAATCTGGAGGAGAAAAGAGAAAGAACCGTTCGAAATAAAAAGAATACTGTAAAACGCAAAAACATCCTTTCATTCATCTTATTTGGGCAAGTTGAAATTCCGGAGAAGATGGCAACGAGATGATTTACAACAGTTTAAACTGTATTTATCGAAATGTAAAGAAAAGAAAGTTTACGAACAGTCAGTGATAATATTTAATTGATCGAGAAATTTGTTTATTTTTTCATTTTGCTTACAAATTAATGTTTCTTTTGTTGTAACAAATTAATTTTGCAATTACATTGAAATTCAATCAATCCAGAAGAAGAAGTTTTTTTTTTTTAATTGGATGTTATCATTTGAAAAGTTAATAATTAACTGTAAGTGATAAGTGCTAACAATATTGCGAGTATTTTTCTGACAAAAGTAAAAAAAAAAGAATTTAAAAATAAGAAATTAGAAATTAGATGAATGATATCATTTATTCATTCCTCATTCAAACAAGAAGATGATTATTCTGTCTCTATTTCTTTTCTTATCAAATAACTTAATCTTGCCAAAGTGATGGATTACTGAAAGTAGAAAAGTAAAATAGTTTAGTAATTAATTTCATATCATCCAGATATCTGGGCGTTTTCTCTTTTGATGAAAAGATGAAGGATAATCGGTTCATTCTGTCTTCTCTTTTAATCATCAAGAAAGTATCCGGCATTTAGTGATGATCTCTCGATAAACAAGATGGATGATGCGAAATATCATATTTTCCTAGAACTCTGGAAAAAAGAATGATTAAGTACCAATAGATAATGACAGCTATGGAAACATATTGAACTTTAAATGCAAACAAATAAATGGAGATGAAATAAAGAAAGGGTACAAGATTCCAAAAGTATATTGAAAGTTGTTGGTAGTGATCGAAAGGTTAATTGCGATAGGTTAACAATATCGTAGAATTGGTTGCTTATCATATTTTTTCTTCTTTTTGCAATTTTTTTTGGTTTCAAAAAAAGATTATTGCTGTTCAGAAATTTAAAAAGAAATCATTTATCAAAATCATAGAGATTGAAATCAATTAGACGATTTCAAACTTTAAATTGCTTCTTAAGTCCGAAATAAGATCGCATTGAATCAATTTCAGATGCAAAAGATATTTTATTAGTGAGTAATCCGGAAAATCGATTGTTTACATACAAATTTTTATTTAATTACTCAAAATAAACTTGCATTTTTTAGTTTCATAAATGCAAAGAAAATTGCCTGCTATTTCTTATTCAAGTTATTGTCATGCATATTAAGAATTATCACTTAATTGAATATTGACAAATCATTAGCTATAACTATTTTCCGGCTTATGACATCTGGAAAGAATTAGCTCAAATTTTAAGGTAAAAGTACTTTGAAATATATAAATTTTGAAATATTAACTTTAACTATTTTACGGATTTAAATTTAAACTAAATTTCATTTAAAACAGCAAAAAAATCTACCGAATCACAAATAAAGGTGAGCTTTCATCTCTAGAACTTCCACATTACAAGCAAATAAATTGACACTTAATTTCTTGTATTGAAGAAGTGATAAATTCACATCGACTTTTCAGTCTATGACAAATGCTGCTAATTTGCTAAATTTTAACTAAGAAATTTAATTTTGACTGACTTTGCTGGATTAAAATGTAATTGCTCAAGTGATGCTTTTTATGAAAGTATTATTTCGCTTATGGAATAATCTGTTATCCAAAAAGTATGATCCTAATTCGATTTCTTCGATTGCTTAAACTTTCATTTAGTAAAATCAATTAATTTGCAGTATCTTATTTCAATGATAGATATTATAATACAATTCATCCACTGCAGTGCAGTACGAGTTATGCCAAAGAGGAACAGTACTTGAGAATAATGATATCATAAATGGCACATAAATCCTTTTGTCATCGTATGATAAGTAATTTCAAAGAGAATTTCCGGAGAATTTGAATGTAGGTTTATTGCAAAATTTGTTGTCATTTTAAAAAATGCCTTATTTGGAAAACATCATCATCAAATGATTCTTGTATTTCAAAAAGAACCTAATTTCGTTCTGCTTGAATGGACACAGAAATTTTATGGTTCCAAAAATGATGTATGAAAAACAACGTTATTGCAAAAATGACGAAATAACTGTCAACTTATGAATTTCCAGCCCATTTAGCAGTTGCTGTCCTTCCTCATTTTTTCCATTTAAATGCCTAACTGTAATCATTAATTTTTTAAAATCTTTTTTTAATCAAATTATAAAAAAAAAGATTAATGACCAGATTAATGACCGGTTGAATTTGCTCGCAGTACTTCTTTCTTTCAAAAGAAGTAAATAAAAAATAAATTAAAAAATTATCATGAGAAAGATTCACTCGTATAACCTAATATTTACTGCTTAAAGATTTCAGTCCAAAAAAATCTATAATTACCGAATTAGAATCCTGATAATTGCTCATTTATTATTAAACCTTGAAATTCCATTATTTCTAGCTAATAAATTTAACTTGTCGGCATACTTTTAAATTATTTAACACAATACAAATGAATCATGCAATAATCATTTAAACAGAAAAGAAATTTCTTTCAAATTTTTTCATAAAAAAAAAATTTAGGAAAAATACATCATTCAGTATCGTTGATACATTTCTTTTTTACACTCCATTTGATTGTTCAGTTAGGTTTCTGAAAAATACTTAATCGATGATTTGAAACATTAATTTGAAATGGCTAGCTATGATTTATATGTCATTAATAATTCTGATTTTTTCATTTAATTTTAGGAATATCCAATTTATGGATGTTTGAAAAGATTGTTTAACATATTTTCCGAATAATTTGGAAAAATGTAAGACTTAGCAGTTTTCATTTCATAGCTGGCAAAAAGTATTTTAGTCTGTTTTCTTCAAATTCATTTTTTGCATTTTATGTTCTACTTTATAGTTATTACAATTTTCGTGCTTATCTATCTGCTTCCCATTTGCGCTAAAAATGTCATCTGTACGTAAAATTTCCAAGTAAACATTATTTGTATTTTTTTCAGTTATAAAATAATGTTTCATTCTTTTATTAAATTAATTATCCACTTAAATATGCTTTTAATTTTACAAAAGAAAAAAGAAAAAACATCAACTTATTAAAATCTATCTATTTGTACAATAACGTACATTTGTTATTTGCATAGCAAAAGTATGCATTGCAATTTTTTTAACCTTTCATTTCTTACAAAGAGCGCTATAATAGAAATTTATTCATTTAAAATTTTACAACAATAACAACAACAACAACAAGAACACAATTATTGCTGATGCTTCTTCATTGGACCATCATCAATGGCGCGCAACAAACTCGATTATCATTTTTGGAATTTATTAATTCGCTGTTTTACATTGCAAGAGTAGTAGCTGTGACAAAGAAGTGACCTTCCCAAAGCCCGAAAAACCCGTAATTCCCGATATTTCTACCGTCCATTCAATCATTTTCACATCTATAACCCTCAATTTTCCTTTCATAATTCTTTCACCTGCTTATAATTGTGCAAAAATTTCTATTTTAAATAAAAAGATGATCTATTAGTTTTTTAGAAATTTACCACTTTCTCCTTTCTTCTTCCGCTTCTCCACCTTTCCAAATCCCTCCTTCCCAGGTCATTCTCCTATCTATTCTATCTTCATTCAACCTCTCTAAAAGACATATCAGTTATCTCCTTACCTCCGCTAATTTTTATTCAACAAAAGGCCATATTTTTTTTACAAACTTTTTTTTTTCTTTCAAGCCATAATTCTCGAAAATGAGCAACGATGATGCTCAATGGAGCGTTACATTACACTACAATTATATTATTATGTATATCATTTTTAGATTTTGCATAAATTTATTCAATTCATTATTATCATTTTCATTTGTCATTTTCGCTACCTTATGTCATTTCTACTTTTACTTATTAATTACTATTATGATTGTTGACCATAGCACAGAAAACTTTCTTTCCTATACACTTTCAACCTTAGTTTTTTTTTCAATTTCAAATTTTATTCAAATTTAAATTGAATATATTTTTCAGACTATTTATATATTTTATGATGCATTATAAGAACGGAAATCATGCTGAAGTGAAAACGGTAATTAATCCATTGATACAGTGTCATCAATTATTTAACTTTTGTAATAGGATGATATAAATTGTGAATGTTAAATGATTAGTTGCATTTATCAGTGGAAATGTTAGAAAGGCCATCAGTAAAAGTTTAAACTTCTTTCCTCGTATCGAAACTTTCAACTGTCCTATTTACCACGCTATTCCACTTTCTCCAATCATTAATAACATCCATCTCAATAATCTGTTGATAATTCAAGCTAATGCTGTCCTCTTTTACATTTCTAATTTCTATTCCATTATTTCATTTCATTTGCTTACATTTTGTTTTTTTTTTAAATGCTTTATTAAAATCAAAATAATTTTTTCTGTATTCTTTAGTACCTTTTCTCATATCTGAAATCAATGAGTCAGTTATTCTCATCTTTAAAACGTCTAATTACGTTTTTTGTCTGATTTGAGTACATTAAGAAAATAATTTGCATGTAATTTCCTTTTACACAAAAAAGCAATATTTTGTATAAATTTCCTTGCTAATATAAGAATATTATCAATTTGTAGAGATCTTATATGCGTGATTATTAAAGAAATTTTAGTATTTATTCAGCTATGATAATTTTAAGTAAACAGATTTTTTCAATTTTATAAAATTTGATTTGCGCAGCAAATTGTATACAGTTTAAGGATTGCAGTGAACAATCTAATCTGCATACTGACCAGTGCAGTGATAAATTATATTAGTATCCAGATGCCTATTTGAAAACAACACACTTCACACTTCTTTCTTGACTTGATACTAAAACAATAGAACTGCTGAAAATTTAACGGAAAATACAACAAAACTATCTAATTAGCAAAGCAGAAATATAAGCAAGTACTAAAAGTTGGAAGTGAAATATTTTTTCCAAAAAATCACTGCTAAATGAAAAGTTTCAATTTTCAGTTGATATTTACAACATTCATCCTAATGTCCATGTTAACAGTGAATGTAAGAGATACGACAATTAACTGTTGGTTAAAAATTTGCAAAACTGCAAAAGTATTTTACACTTCCGTAAGATAATTTGAAAGTTTTAAAGAAAGAAACTTTCTGTTCATTGGAGCAAATGTTAATAAAAACACAAATAAATTCGTAAAACCATTCAAATATGCAAATGTTGAAGGCAGTGAATTGTTCATTTAATTCAAATTTTTTTTGATTAAATCATATTTCAAGCGCATTCACGACTCTTCCGCCATTTCTACAATAGCTTGATACAATTTATTGTGTTCCACATCGTTCAATGAAATTGTTCTCATTGTGGTGTTATTTTTAAAGTAAAAATGGGAAGTTGGAAATAATTGAAAAGTTTTCTTCTTTTTAAAGTTTTCATTTTGAAAATTGTTATAGAACAATATAGCAGAACTGTTAATGCATGCGTACGTTGTTTCTCATCGATTATTGCCATATTTTAAAGCAAAACTTTTGTTCACATTTTTTTTTTTTTAAATGACTTTTTCCTATACTTTCGCATACATTTACTTCATATATATATGAACAGATCGAACACACATATGCACACACATACACAGTATGAACTTCTATATTTAAATACAGACAATAACAAACTTATTCTGGATAACTGATACCGAAAAACCTAAATTTAGTTACTTTATTTATAATTATTTTTATTTACACATATACATTTAAATAATATCGCCATGCATGCACATGCATGCATGTTCTATACATAGAGACATATATACGATTGTTGATTAACTTGAAAAGATTGAAATTAATCATTCTTTATTGGTAAGCAGTGAATCTGAAATAGTTGTTCAGTAACTCCATTGATTTCTATCCAAATATGTTTGATTCTCGTCAGATTCCAGAATTTTGATGTTTTCATGAAATCTCGTTAATAAATTTGTAACAAATATGCAATAATTTATTTGCTATTGCTATTCAAAATTTCCAGGGTGTTTTTCCTATTTAAGTTTTTTAAATTAATTATTCACAACGACTCTTTTTTCTCGTGAAATCGTTTTAAATTTTTAGCAGTCAAAGAGTTGCACGATTGTAGTCGAGCACTTTTTGTTGAAATTTCACATTTCAAAGTTATCAAAGAACATTTGATCATTAATTATTTAAGTTCAGGAGATATTCCCGCATTATATTGGATGATCCATGATTAGCATATGATATGTAATGCAGGAACAATTGGTGTAACATCTATATTGATTGATTGATTTTTGTCAACAAATTTTTGCACATTTCCTTCAGCGTGAAAAAAATTGTACCAGCAATTGTTCAACTTTCCACCACTTTTTTTTTTTAAACTGTTGTAAGAAAGGCAAATATTTCAATGAGAAATAAGTGCAATGCATGAAATGATCGGCAACAGAACCGGTAATAGCAGCAGTAGCAGCTTTACTGCCACTCAGGTATCCTTTTTGCTTTCCTAAGAACTTTTTCAGGTAAAATTCAAAAAAAAAAAACTTTCAGAAATTGAAAAAAGTTTCGAAAGATAAAGAGCATAATCGACTTAAAAAGAAATTGCTTAGATTGGAAAAAAATTCTAAACATATTGATTGGCCAAATTTCATCAAATTTAACAAGCTACTTATATTTAGACTGATTGCAACTTGTGCTCATGAAGTGCTGTTGTAGCTACCGTGGATTTAGTGATAAATAATTGAGATGTGCATAATCTTCGGTAATTTTAAAGAGAAATAATTATGAGGCGGAATTGCTCTTTAAAATATATTGTAAGATAATAAAATTTCTCCCATATTTAGTAAATATATTCTGTAATATTTTACTTGCAAAATTTCAGGTAACATTTCTGTGTCAGGTATGCAATGAACTTGCTAGAGGTTACCATTTTGGAGCATTTACCTGTGAGGGATGCAAAGTAAGTTTTATTCAAAATATTTCACTCATATATGATGATGAGAGAAAAACGGAATACCAAGGATTTTTGCGGCACGTTACTACTGCTAGCAAGGTTTTTCGCTTTACAAGTGATCATTAAAAGAAGGCATAAGTTTTAAAATTCCAATTAACTTTTTCGATTTGATTCCAAGTTAGCATTTGAAAAAAATTAGCTAAATTCAATCTTGAACTTATTAACTTGTTAATTTAATTCAATTCAACTTTTTCCCAACAAATTGAAATAGAATGAAGTTGTGAAAAAAAAATTTTGATTCACTTGCAAATATAAAAGAAAAAGTTTCCGTTCTCAAATTTTTTTTTATTTGTTAAAGAATGAAAACAAAAAAGGAAAGGAATAAGGCGAAGTTATTTTTAGTCTGAAATAAGTGTTCGAAAGTGAAAGTACAGTAAGATAAAAATGCTATGATAAAATGTTTTAATTGGTTCAAGAATGACGAAGGAAAAAAGAGAGCGCTTCTTAACTGCAAAATAGGAAAAGATTGTATTAATTACCGGTTTCGAAAATTCCAGAAGAAAAGGAAAATCAGTAAATTCATACAGTAATAAAATAAAAAAGAAAAAATTATTTTTTAAGTTATTGAATATTTTCTAACAATTTAAAATTCACTCACTTTTTCAAACAAATTTTTTCCTAAATTTTAATTAAATGTTAATGTTAATGTTATCAATTCACCTTTCCAAAATGCAATTATTCATTTGAAATTTTTTTCCTTTTCAAATATGTCATAGTATTTTTGAAATTTCTTTTTGCAGTCGTTTTTTGGTCGAACATGCAAACCATCGAAAGGAGCGACTATTGATAGCAATGATGATAGCAGAATTTTGAGAACAAAAATGAAATTATTTTGCAAAAATGGTGGAAAATGCAATGTAGAGGTGAGATGACAATTATTTCCACCATCTGAAAATGTCAGACATCTGAGAGTTTGATTCAAATTACTTCTTTTAAAAGGATGTTAAATTTAAATGAATAAATTTGAACTTAATTTTTTTTCTCTCCCTCATAATATATAAAATATTTAATAAATTTTCATTTTTTTTCCAATTCTTTCTTACGTTTTTTATAGGGTCGAAATCGAACATCATGTAAATTTTGTCGTTTCAATAAATGCATTGAAGTTGGAATGGCACCACAGAGTATGTTAAATTTGATAGCTAACTGGTTAATTAATCAAATGATTGAAGTAATTATTTGTTTAATTATGGGAACCAATAAATTTTAAATCGTTTCTATAGGACGAAAAAATCGCAAAATAGAAATGAATAAAATTCTTATTCGTGTGGAAGTATTTAATTTTGTCAAAATTGACAAAACTTCACAACATGTCGCATAATTTTCAAATTTAAAAATTCTCGAACTATTTTTAAATAATGAATTTTTTTTTTTCAGATTCACGTTATGGTCGTCGTTCAAAATACTTTAAGGTTTCATCGCTCCTAAAAGCTCAGGAACGAGCTCGTTTCTGTGGTGATTATCAATCAGTTGGCCTATTACCTTCATCAGTTCAACTGATCAAACCGGTAGTGCCTACACCAGCTTGGACTTTTCCTATCTGGCTATCGGCTAATATTTTCAACACTGGTGATGTCTTAGTGATCAATAATGCTTGTAATGAAAAAGATATAAGTAATTTTATTCAGTCCTATCCTCAAACTGAACCATTAGATTTATCAATCAAAAAACGATAAATTTGAAAAGAAAAATTAAATGCAAATTTAAAGCAAAAAATAAAGTTTCAAAAAGAATTTTATATTTTACACTAATCGAAATTATGCAGAATAAAATGAAAATTTTAAAATGAGAAAAGCTTAGATAATTTCAGGTTTTGATTTTAGTGATTCAAAAAATTTAAAAGTGTTGCTTTCAAAAAAATGAATTTTTTTTTTTTGCAATGCGCTCAAGCTTATGTTTTTTATTCCGGGTCTTCCTTATTCATTCACTTTCACTGTAAACTATTTTAATTAGCATCACAAAATGAATTGGTTAAATTATCTTTTACGCAATAATTTCAATGTTAATGGGTACATATCCTAAAGAAATTTATTTAAGAATGGTCAAAAAAACATGTGAATGCATTTCGATTGTCAATTCTTTCCTTTGGTAAAGTTTCGTTTGCTAATAACTCAGGATATGCTTGTTTTCCACTGAATTATCTTAATGATTGTTTTTTCTTCCGTCTTCACTCATTTTCTGCTTTTAATATTTTTGCATGTCAACGATCAAACAAGTCTTCTAATTAATTAATAATTAGTAATAGCCTTTAATTTCTATTCTGAAACTCAGGCATTTATATCCAATCTTTTCTTGTTCCATTTTATTCTACATTAAATTATTGTTGTTTTCAAAATGCCTTTGCAATCTTCATTCGGCAGATACTGTAATTCAAAAATAAACGATTTAAGAAAGAAAAGAAGTGCTGGATTTTCATTTTACACTAGATAAAACTAATCTGTAAATTAATGCAGAAATTTTAAGTAATGACAGTGTTTTCAAATTCGAAAATTTTTTAAATAACTAGCATGAAGCTGACAATGAGGCCTAGCAAAGGATAATTCATTGAATTTGAGTAAAATTTTATTCTATCTAAAACGGACTTCCAGCATTTCAACTTTTCGTTCTTTATTGAAAGCATTTATGCAATTGTGAATTTCACAAAATTTGAATTTGTTTCCTTATTTTGTGTCGGAAAGATATTTCAATGATTCCACAACAATTATCCCTCTGTATGTAAAGCATGTGAGCGGTAAGTTTCTGGCAAAAGATAATATTTTCTCAATTAGTTTCTCAGAAGAGCATTACAGCTGTTTTTTGAACTGAGTAATTAAATTGATATTTTAAATACTGATTAATTGCTTGAGAATATCTACGCTATATTGAGTTTTTGATTTCTAATGTTAGCAATTTTTTTGAGTATAATGTAAGTGTTTATTATTTAATAATTAAGTTAGAAGGGACTTAAAGTTATTATTTCTAAAACTTAATTGAACAATTTTGCTAGAGAAATAAGCAGCACTTTTCCATCAGTTCACTTTTAAATCAAATTTCAAATTTTGGTAAATGAAGTTTGTTGTGAACTTCAAAGAAAGTCCTTCAGAAGATTTATCAAAGCTAGAAGCACTGGAAAATATTGAAATTCTACTATTTACAAGTTACTCAGATTAATGAATTCTTTCAAAGACAAACTACAATTAGCCAATTAAATTTGAAATTCCTGAAGGGATATAATTAATTACAGATACCGTTTGAGTGAGCCGTTATTCGTATTTTGCCGATAGGAAATTTTTTACGTCATGCGCAATTAATAACTACCAATATAAAATAGAATCATTTTTAGAAAACCGAAAATTGAAATTATAACCTTAGAAAAGATTATTATATTTTTGCGCTATCTTTCAAATTATGACCTTGCAAACTCGTTGCTTTTAATCAAATGGTAAGTTCAAAAAAAGGTTAGAAAATTTGCAAAATTGTCCAAGCGTTCAAAATACGACACATGGTTGAATGTAGAATGAAATCTTTTCACCATTCAGGAACAACGATCGACTGGATCATATTGAACAGTGGACTAATTTGAATAGCTTTTGCATTATGAAAAAATTAAATTAGTAAATTGGAGAAAGTATGAAATATAATTGCTCTTCATACATATTGCATTATTTCTAGTAATAACTCTTACTAACAGCAAATAATAACCATTTCTTTTAAAATTGATTTTTGTAAATTTAGCAAAAATTTTTTGCAAAAAAAAAAATTTATTTTTCTGATAAGAAAGCGGAAAAAAAATTGAAATGTACCATTGGATGTTGAAGAAAAATAGTGCTAATCTATTCTTTGATCCCAATTTAGCAGAGTGTGGCAATTTAATGGCAAATTTGTGCCATGGCAACACAAGCGGATATTAAGGCTCAAATGGCTGTGCACAGATATCAGCGCATACTACCCCATTATATTTCATGATATTAACGCTTTTTCATTGATTTCAGACATAGATTTTGAAATACGTTCTCAATAATTTTATTATTTGTATTTTGTGAAATTTAACAAAGCATTTTATGGAAGTATTTTGTGGATAACAAGTATGCAATCCATCTTTACCGTCTGACATTTTCACGTTTAATTAATCGTTTCACGTCAATGTATTAGACTAATTTTTATTAGACCTTACTGAAACATTGAAAAGAAATAATGGAAGAAAAAAAGATCTTTGTACGATAACTTTAGTCATAAAACTTTCATAATTTATTAATAAAATTTATCGAAGCTAATCTGATTCATAACTTTACAATGTGTGTTATTGCTGATATCAACAAAATGCCATAAAATCATCCTTTTTCCTTCCCTTTCAAATTCGTCACTCTCTCAATTGTTTCAGTTGAAATTATCAAATGACAGATAGCAATAAATAATTGGCTTATGACAATCGTAGTCAAAAAGCATAACATTCTCGATGTCTTCACATTTATTCAGCGTCTTTTATGGTTGGCTGTCGAGAAATCTGGGAAATTTCTCGGCACACAGTATGCTGCTATTCATTGTTGATTGCTCAATCATAGTTAGCTCAGTCTACGCCGATTTTTGAAATTAATTAATTAATCAATTATGGATATTTACAATATTTTCTTTTTTAATATGATTTTATTTCAAATGGATTAATAATAGTGTTCAATTTTATATCGCAATTTTATTTCTCAATTTAATGTCACATCAATTTGTCAAGCAATCGAATCGCAGTGGAAATTTCGTTGTTCAACTAAACATCCTTCTTTCTCGTATTTTTTTTAAATGAAAGGACATCCATCCTTCAATCTTTGCTTGTACTTCCGAACACGTCTTATTTTACTTCAATAATTTCATTTTTGAAGTTCCTTTCAAAAATAATTATCAGATTAGCCTATATTATATTCTTTTTTAATCACATTTTGCATTTTTAATTGCTGCAAATTTACAAAGTGTATTGATGTTCTTTCAGCATACACTTTTACGTCATAGAAATCTTTCAAAAATTTTGTTTCTATCAAATTTCAAAATTTTTTTTTTTATTATTTCAATTATGATAAATTTATAAAATATCTCCTTCAGGATATTTATCCACTTTTTCCATGAAAATTCATCAAATTAAATTTTTTAAATTGTAAATAGAAAAATGATTTCAGATAACATGGAAAATGTATAAAGGTTGAAATTAAATAGAACATGAATTGATATTAGTAAATTCAAATTTAAAACGATGAACTGACTATTGCGTTATGGAATACAATAATTTTCAATTAAAGCTTCTTTCAAAAAATTTCGAATATCGCGGATAAAGAGTAAACAATGCTTATAGCCATCAATTTCAAATTGAAATTAAAGATTGAACCATATCTCTGTTATAATTTAAAGAACTATCTAACGATTTTTTTTCTCATTAAATAAAGCCAAATGATTTTGCTAATTTCAATAATTTGAAATTAAATGGTTATAAGTGAGTGTGTATTGTTCGTTTTTCAATAAACTTAAAAAATGAGTATAAAAATTTTCCAGTTATTCAAATAATGCTACTTTTATTCAACTCATTTTATAAATCCATTAAAATTGAATGTTGCTAATTAACCATTTTCGAATAATCACCGTAACATACAAGCCACATTTATTATTACAATTACAACTTAAATGGCGTCATTGAATTTTGAAGCTACAAATGTCGAATGCCTCAAAAAGAAAACGATGACAACCTTGAAATGGCGATGTCTCCATTTTTAAGGCATCGCAAAAAATGACAACTTTTTTTAGGGGGAAAAATTCTCAGTATTCAGTAGGATTTTTCTGCACTTCCGGTTCTGGCTTAATCAGAAAATCTGAGAAATTATTTCATTTTTTTTTTTTGGATATACAAAATTTCGAAAGAAGGAAATGACGACCTTGGACTAGATCTTTTGCAAATCTTAGACTCCTTCAGAGTATCTTTTTGATTTCATGATCTGGATAGTTTGGTTGCAATCAAATTCTGACATGTAAGTTACTCAGTTCAGGTAAATAGTATTAATAACGATTTGTGCTAAATAACTTTGTTCAAATAGCGTTAAAAGATTGGCGTCAATTCCGTTCACCACTATTGCATTGGATCCAGATTACAATATCGTACGATATTTCGAATGATCTTTAAATAATTTTTTAATTTTTAACTTTTCTTCAAGGAAAAATTCAATGATGTCAATTTGCATCCCATTAGTTTGAAATATAGCATGTCAAATAAGAAATTTGGCAATATTTAGAAATCGTTTAAGTCATGTCTTTGAATCATTTCAAAATTCACTTTCTTTTTTCCTATCTTTTTGTTGCTTGGAATGAAATTAATTTAGTGAAAAAAGTAACTGGAGCAACCTCGAACAATCATTGTAAAAATACGGCGACATCAGTGAGTGTTCGATCATTTTTCATAAAAAAATTTATGAAAAAGGAAAGGAAACAAAAACAACTAATTAATTTTCACCATATGCAGTCTAACTATAAACATTAATGACCCTTTCATTAATTATATCGGTTCTTATTTCTTTCGTATCGGTTAGAATAAAAAGAAAAAATGTTTTGAATTTCATTCATTGGAAATTTGAATTTATTCCATTGTGACATATTTAAAGTGGAATAATTGAAAAGTAAATTAACTGAAAGGCAAATTTTGTAATTTAATTGAAATTTAAACAACACTTAAATGAAATTTTAAAATCATTCATTATTTTTTTCTTTCTCTCTTCTTTCTTCTCTATATTTCTTTCGTCTTTATGAGGGTCAAAATGTGCGACAACAATGACATATTGAATTAATTTTCAAAAATAGTTTTCAAGGTAGCCATTTACATATGGCGGGCCCGCTAAAAAACTTCTCAAAAAAGCAATCTTTCTGTATATCTTTATTTGGACAATTTGTTTATTGTTATGTTTTCTAATTTATTTATATTTATCGCTTTCTTATTTATTTTACTCGCATTTGGAAAAAATTAAATTTACTTAAATTCAATCTTTTAATTGAAGTTAATTTTTTAATCATCAAATTAAAATAATTTTCTAGTTATTATAACTGAACAAGCAATTTATATAATGATTTTGATAAAATACATAATTATGTGATAATGTCGTTTGTTAAAATAATAAAAACTTTTGTTTGATCAAATATGAAATTAATTTTGATTTTTTAAAATGGCATTTACACGTGGTTAATTTCATTACTGTGTCTATGATGACAGTTGTCACAGCTGAATGAAACATGGGAGAAGTCAATCTTTATCAAAACTTAAAGATTTATCAAAATACTCATTTTTGCGCAAATTTTTTAAGAATTATAATTCACAAAGATTTTTGAGAAAATCATTGCTTGAAAGATTAAAATTTTGAATTTATATTTCAATAGATAACTATGATTTATGCGACATTAATACTTCTGATGTCATTTCATTTTAGCAGCTTTCGATTGCATATTAATTATTTGGAATCATCAAAATAATACTTAAAAAATTTTGCTTAAAATTTATTATTGATTTAAGAATTGAATGATTTCATCCTTTATAGCAAATTTTGAGTATTTCACCTATTTCGTGACATTTTGAGCAGATAAATAGAATTTTTGAATTGAATTAGTGCAGACAGTTCGTATATACTGTTGTATCCTTAATGATGACAAGAAATCATGAAAGAGATGTGACAAGAAATAATCAAAGGGACCTAAATGATGACATTCGTTAAGACAGGAAAATTAGGATAGCACCGCCTAGAGTTGAATGGCTTGCTAGAGGATGCAATGGCATGAATTTCTGATTTTTCAACTAGATAATACAAAGTGTTTGCAATCATTCTTACCGCCTATTCCACTTCGATCTTAATAAAAGCAGATTTTTTCACTTAATTTATACACTACTTCTTTTGGAGGGAAAAGCTTATTATCATTTAATTAGTTTCAAGTTCAAAAATAACGAATTTTTACTTTTATTTCTAAACTTTTATTTTACCTTGCATTGTAAAGTTTCAACGTAAAATTATTTAAATTTCTTCATAAAGAAAAAGGGAAAAAATGATGTTGAAAAAGGAAATGATTCATTCGTTCTCAATTTATTTCATTTCATTTTTTATCGCTTGTAAATGTTCCGATGTGAAATGTTAGAAATTATAGAAGTGAATTTTAATTAATTCAATTAGTCCATGAAATTATTCACATTTCTTATATCACATGTGATAAAATTTTTTTATAAATATTGACCTAATGAAATAATATTGTCACTGTAAATGATGACATTGTATTTTGTATGAGAACAGGTTTCTTTTGCCGGATCACTTCCGTACCAATAACATTGTTAATCTATGGGATGTTTGAAAAAATTAAAGAAATGTAAAACTGTGAAAAATTTGCGCAAATTTTTGAATAATTTTGTGAATTAAATTACATGAAGGAAATAATGACCGAATTGTCTTTTGGTCAATGTGTCATGACCTAGTGACATTTGTATTTGTGTACATTACAGCAGAAAGTTAAAAGTCCATTTGCTAGGATGAATAATAGTACTATTGTAAGAAAAGGAAGAAGAGGAAGAGAGGAAGAGGGCGAGAAATTTGCATTATTTGACGAGTATGTGGCTTAAAATACCTTTCTTGGCCTGCAATATTGTAGGATTAATTTACCATATTGTTTGTATCATGTTGATTCGGTCCACTTGGCTAGAAATCGAATTTTTCAACAGGATAATCTTATTTTCTGGGATAGACAAACAAACATAGAGGGTAATGAAAGAAGCATGTGGACAGACAGTTATCTTATCGGTTTTCCTCATTAATATTGACCAAAAATGGACGGTGGGTTTGACCGATGTAATGATCAAAAGGTTAATTTTTCCTTTTATCTGGCTATAATACCACTTTCCTCAATTATTTTAACCTCTGCTAATGCTATCATTATGATATTGCTCAAAATGATTCACATCATTGACCCAGTGACCAGTAACACTAATAGTATTTCGATAGAACAGAAAATAAGAGCAGCTTTTTTCAGGCAAGAATTTTTCACGTGAAAAATTTTCAGGTGAACTGTTCTATTTAAATATTAATTGCATTTGTTTAAGTAAGCTTGTTTAATTAAACTTAATTCTTTGCAGCATATCGTTTTGGAATGAAAATTTCCTGCAATCTAATTAATTCTATTATTCTGGATTAATAATTTCAATGATGTGTGACCAGATGCTATTACTACTCATCAATTAATAACTTAAAAGAAGGCAGAATTTGAATTGAATACTGAAAATCTACCATTTCATTCATTCCTTGGCTGTTATTAAATTATGTCATTGTCAACAAAGACGAGCATTCATCTGCGATATTTTTACTTACCAATTCTAAGCTTATTTATGTCTTTGCGATTTTCTTGTGGAAGTGACGTCTTTTGCGGAAATTTGACAGTTTATCGGCGGAAATGGCCATCGGCCAATGCAGTGGTATTTGTAAGTAGGACAACAAATGACCTAAAACAATGTCTTCATATCTGTTGCAGTTTGTCAGGTAAATTTCTTGTATAACTCAAACAAACAGCAATTTTTTAATGAGCAATATTTAATAATAAATCTAACTAGATCTTATCTATTTAATTCTAAATTTCACTATTAGAATGTTTACTTTTAAAATAAAACTTACTGAAATATCTGAAGTGAATAATAGTTAGTTTACATAGTTAGAAAGCTGAGCTTAAATTTATTCAGAAAAGATAATTATCATTTTATGTGGCAGTCTTTGAATAGGTTCACGCAGATCACAAATTTGCTCTGTTTTCAAATAAATAATTTATTTGGAAATTTTAAATTACAGGAAAATTAGTCGAAATTAAAAGTTTTACCAGAAAGAATGTCATTTTCAAATTTCCAATTCAGCTGTTTGTAGTTTTCCATGCAACATTTGCTTTTTTAGCCATCAAAATGAGCAATGAGTAGAAATAACAATCGTCATATGAAATTTTGAAAAAACTGTAAAACATTTGGAAAACTTTGAAAGATTTAATTTTCCAAGCTATTTTTAAAACGAAATTTCGGAACTTTCCAATTATCTACTTTTATCTTTTATTCCAACTATCTCACACAACTGGTATGCTGAAGTACGATTTCATTAATCAAACTTTTTCATGTCCAAAAATTACTTCCTTCTCCTTCCACGATATCAGTCAGAAATTCATAAATTTGCAAACATATAAAAGTTTGCAATTTAATTTCATCGCTTATATTTGAACGTCACATGTTATTGAAGTAAAGAAGCAAATTGAGGTCCATAATAAAATTTTTAATTATATTTTGCTCATTACAGTACTAACTTATTGTATATGTTTAAATTTTGTGAAAGATTTGTTGCTTTGAATAACTAAAATATTTAGTAATTATCCAGTTAATTAACGATTATTTCAATTCGAATTTGTTAATGTTGAGTAAATTCATTTGATAGAGAATATAAATCAGTGTTTTCGTTAAAGTTTAACCAAATAAAAGGTAAGAGTGTCTTAAGAGAAAGTATTATTAGAAAGGGCAAGAATGAAATCTCATTATTTTCCCATTTCGTTTTTCACTAAACAATTACTTAAGGCGCATTTGGCTTTTATTTATATTTGATAAAGTATTGATAGGCGCATTTGGTTTTTATTTATGTGTAAAATACTGATGCATTTGCATTTTTTTTTAATATATGTAACTAATAATTTCAACTTTATTTATTTATTTCTTCAAATTCTTGACCAAATGACTTTTCTAAAAAAAGCTCGCTACACTTTTTACTTACAATCATTAATCTTAAAAACAAAAATTTGAATTGGTATAAAGATGAAGAAAGCACCAAAGGTCAGTAAATCAGGTTAAACGTTCGATGTTGTAATCTTTCTTATAAACGAGAAAGTTGTAAACGAAGAAAAAAGCCGTAATAAAGGATTTGCTTTTAGGTTATCGATTCTTTCGTAAAATTCTTAACAAAAAAAAAGACTTTTAAAAGGAGTTTTATGAAATAAGAAAGAAATAGTTTAATATATGTTAGTGTAATTTTATATTTTCATATCTTATCAGAATAAACTTTTCACTGTGTCATTCTTAAATGAAAAAATTTTGACATTGTTAATTGGGTTCAATTTAATTCGATGCACTTCAATTTATTTAATTTATACAAGTTCAGCAATTTTTGAAATTTTATAAAACAATTATTTCCAAGAATGAACAGCTACCAATAACAATTTGATTGCTTCGCAACATTTAATGCTTAAATTTTAATGAAAATTTTCGATAAGTTTAATTGTTAAAAGACGAGCTTCTTTACCAGCTTACATGATCAGCTTACCTAATTAATTATTTGTAACTTTGTAATGAAACTATGAAGATGTTTCACTTTTATTAAAACTACCATTGGAATATGAAAATTGAAATTGTGCATCGATATTTAATCATTTTTAATGGACTATTGAAGGGATAAATAGATTTGGTTATTTCTTATCTGATTATCAAACACTATTAATTTCTCTTATTATTCTCATTCATCCTATCTTATCGGGATATCTTAAATTGATGGTAATGTTGACCTTGACTAACACATGCACAAAGATATGTTCAGTGATTGTTATGAATCTCGTGTTTCACATATTACATGTTGAAGTTTAGAAAGGTTATCAATCCTTCTTGAGATTTACAGAAGGAATTGAAATATTTGAATAAATAAATGGCAATATTTGAATATTTCCATTCATAGCTTTCGCTTCGAAATAATTCTATACTTGATAAAAGCAATCATTCCTATTTTATTCTGTAATTTCATTTAATTTTAAAAAATTGAGAAGAGAAATTAACCGATTTGTTGAAATGATTGTTGCAATACTCATGTTCATTGTTTGCTCATTCGTTTATAGAATTTGATCGATTCATAAAAAATTTAAATCATTTCTTTGAACATTTCTAATTGTAAAATATGCTACTTAAAATTAAACTTTAATTGTATCCAATATTAAAATCACAACAAAATGTTTGTTTTTTAAATGGATCAATTGAATCAATTTTCGAAACAAAAAACTCATTCTAATTCTGATTTAATTCATCTCATCAATTACAGTTCCATTTCCAATTGACTCAATTCTAATTTCAATTTGATGCATTTCCTTCGAATTCCGCTCATTTTAATTTTTTTTTCCAATGCATACTTTTTTTGAATATTTGATGAAAATTTACAAATCAGATTTTTTTTTTAAAAAAGAAAAGACTTCAATTTATCAACTATTCATTAAATCCATATGCATTTGTGACTACGTATTGTCCACTTCTTGTCTCCATGTATTACCGTACTATCCGATTAGTTAAGATAAAAGCTATTCTTTATTTTTGTTTGAAAAAAAGAAAATATTACAAAGAATAGGAACTTTTTTTTCATCTTCAAAAATTCATTCTTTCTTTTTCATTTTATTTCGAATCATCTGCCGACCTGTTTTTAAACAAATTCTATAATTGCTTGGACAAGGCAAATGATGAAGAAGCGATCTTTCAAAGCAATTCACATCTATTCAAATTCTCATTTGTATAATCAAAAGATGAAATCATTTTAAAATAAAATTTCTGACAAATTAAATGACGAATATAAATAAACAGGGAAATTCGTCGAAAATACTGAAGAATAAATAAATTTTTATTAGTTGTGTATGTACTGGAAAAGAAAAAAATAATATAATGATATTATTACAGTAGTAATAATAGTATAATAATAATGATAGTAGTGATAATAATAATAATAACTAGTAATAATAGTAGCGCTAGTCATCACAATAACAAAGAGAATGTTATCTAAGTTCCAATATGCATTTATAATAATTATTTTTTTGAATGAAATTGAGTATTCTAACGAATGTGTTTCTTCTGCAGAAAATTACAACAATAAATGAATTGCTTGTGAAAAAAGAATTGCATTTACTTCGATAAGGTTAACTTAGGTTGAACAAAATATCTATGATATACTTAGGCTATTTCAATAATTAATGATCCATAGATTAAAGTTCACTGGGGTTAAAAATCATCACTATTAGTTTAATTTTTTGTATTTGGTCATTTGGTAGATGAAGCAGTTGCTACAACAATGATAATTATTTGCTGTTAGTTTAATAAGCATTGTATTAAGATTTCGCTATCATTCAATTCATAATAATATTGAATTTAATAATTATAACTGAAGAATAATATCAACATATCTTTGATAACATTGGCAATTCATTTGTTAATTCATTGAAATAGTTGAAATAATCAGAGAGATATATCCAAATTTTTATTTTTTTTTTTTTTTTTTTAAATTTTTATGTTCGTTCCGCATTTGAGATTTAACATTTTGCTGAATGACAAATCACAGTAATTTTATCAGAAAATTCTTAAATTATGGAGGAAAAAGTTAAACAAATAAATTGTAAGTTTTCATTGAAAACATATATTTTTCCTGTTTCAGAGTGTGAAGGTGTGTCATTTGTTGGAGTGATTGAGAAGAAGATAGCACAAGAAAATTGCTTTTTAATTAAATGTTATGGCAAATGTCAATTTGACAGCAACAGTTCTGAGCTATCCGAAGGTGTTTCAGTTAAAATTACCCGAGCTACACAGGTTTGCTAACGTTTCATAGTTTGAAAGAATTTTAACTGATTATTTAGGAACTTTAATAGTCTGTTAACATTTTTATTAATTTAAATCTTATTGATATATTTGACATCAAGTAAAATTGTCTTTTTTTTTTTTTTTAAGTTAGCTTATCAATTACTTCTAAAAACTATTAGTAGAAGCAAATTTATAAATAAATTCTAAATATCATTATAGTTATCTTTGCTGTGATTAGCATTTCCATTAGTATTTGTTGTTATTCTATTAATAATAATAATAATAATAATTTTTAATAGTTATTATTGTTATAATCATAATTGTAATTTCTTAAATGATCAAATGAGGGAATAGGAAAATTTATTGTGAGAATTGCCTAACATGAGACGTTACATATTATTCATATTATATTATTCCCATTGTATGGTATAAATTTGCATAAAATTACCACACTGTAAGTTGCGGAAAAATTGACTTTATAATAATAGTAGTAGTAGTAGTGGTAGTAGTAGTAGTAGTGCCAATGATAATTATTGTTGAAAAAGTCTACGAAATAGATAGGTGTAATTAAATTTAGTTGATTTTAAGAGGTGTTGAATTGATGGGCGTCACGATCAGGTATGAGGAATATTATGTTTTCATTCTTAATGGATTTCTAAAAGAGTCTCCATCAATTGAATGAAAGATTCTCCATTTACAGAAATGTTTTGAATTGAATTGAACTGAGCTTTCTTCTCTGCTACATTTCTTGTTTACCTTCCATATTTACCTTGCTAAGGTAAACTGGAATGCCTATGGGTAAATGAAGAGAAATTGTGATGATTTTCAAATGCGCATTAATGCATTAAGATAAATCAATCATGTGTCACTAATTGAAATAGCTGAGAAATAACTGGAAAATTTGTAAAGCTTTTTGAAAACTTTCGATCTGATATAAAAATCTTTCCTCTGATGTATTTTATCATGAAGTTTTAGTAATGCAATTATGAAAATTTAATGGCACATTTAATCTCTTTGAATTTAAGACTTATAAATTGCAACTATTTCCTTTTTTTTTCATTAGGTATATTTCAGCATAATTTAAAATTCATTGAGTATTTATCAATTTCCTTTTATTTTTACTTTATTCAAATCAAATAAAATCTTTAAAAAATATATATCAAATAATAGATTAGTGAATAAGCACCAAATATGATTTATGTAATTTAAAAAGCCCTATCTATAAATAAATAAACAAATAAGCTTAATAAACATAACTGTAGAAAATTAGCTCAGTCAATTTAAAAATGCCTAATATTTCATTAAATCAATTTGCAAGGAAATATTTACATGGCTTATAAGCTGAGTATTTGGAAATTATGCAATGTAAATAAACTATGAAACATATTTCAGAATTCCACTCTCGATGATTTGTCAATGTTGCCAGGAGACAATATGCTGAACAGCAGCAAAATCTCTCTAATCTGGTCAATAGGCCTAGTAATTATTGCTTCAGTACTTTGTGTGTGTCTTAGCATAATCTTAATTAGTGCATTTATTTGCTGGCAAAGGAAGAAGAAAAATAAACGCAAGGCGCACATTTCAACCATTAGAACATTACATGCCTTCAATCCTACTTAGGATTGTAAGTATTATTTGTTAATCAAAGTAACTGTCTAACAAATAGCAAAATTTTTTTGCAAATTTTTTCTTCAATGTGAAAATTTAACATTTAGCATTTAATTGGAACAAAATCTATTCAGAATATTTTATAACTAGCAAAATCATTATTTTACATTTTCATATCATCAAGGATGCCATCACATGAAAAAGTATTTTTCTTGAAAGTAATTAGTTTTGAAGAAATTAGAAATCAATTATATCCATTAATTCTGAAATTTTAAATGACTTGTATATTCTATACGATCTAACCCTTATAAATGTCAACATTTGAAATATAATTTTCAGATTGCAAAATCCTCTTCTTAAATTCAATTCTTTAATAGCTTCCAAAAAAAAATCTATCAAAATTTCCTTCGTTTTTGAACGCATAATTAATTAAACAAATTTTAATGTATTTATGATTTCAAAAATTGCTTATTGGTTGTCTTTCACGCAGAACTTCCTTGCCATCAATTAAATTCTACTCTGTCTAATAAAACGACTATGACGATAGAATTTCATATTTAGAGATAAATGAAATCTGAAAGCATAATAGCTTTAATTTGTATATATCTATGAAAGACATTTTCAGTGCCATTTGTTCGGGTATTTTAAGATTGATGTAATTGTATGTCTATCTTTGTAAGATGTTACTTGTAAAGAACAAAGGTAAACAATGAGGTATTTATATGAGTCAATCTCTTATAGAAAAATACTTTATGGATCCAAAAACATATTATAAATTGTGAACCAGCAAATTTTTCATTGCATTATCAAAATATGCAAGTATATTTGCGTTAATTACTTTTTTAAAATTAATCACATTTCACAAATTATTCAAATCCAAATTGGCTCTCAGCTAAAACTTTTCCTATTTCGATTAGATTTTCATAATTCCTTTCATTTTGCTATTTCGATATCACGGAGCGTAAATAAATGTTATAAAAATTTCAATGATATTGTTTACACAAGAAAATTCAGCTAAAATTATTCCGGTAATTATCTCTGCTTGCATCGGATCTGTTCTGAAGGTATCGTAAGGCGTTAAAAGTTTTTGGCTTTTTATCTCTGCTTGCATCGGATCTGTTCTGAAGGTATCGTAAGACGTTAAAAGTTTTTGGCTTTTTTAATCTCAATTTTCGAACATGCCATCGATAAATATATAATTTTAAGTGCTGACTACTACGTAAGAGATGACTGATTGTGCCAAAATTAGCCAATTTTTACATATTGGCTCATTTAATGATCTGTTTCTGCTTAGTGTCCCAACCTTTTTTTTTCGTGTAGCTTAAAGCTGTAAAAGATACGGAATTTCTCAAATTACAAGTCTGCTTAATTTCAACTACGCCTTGGCTTCTTTTTCTCATGGAAATTATCAACCTCTACGACACCTATTACTGAACAAATTTAGTTTTGTAATTAAAATTATAGCTTCCTTCAGGATAAGAGGAATCAAAATTCGCAACAATACCACTAAAAAACAGAATAAAATGATCAATCAATGACAATGACGTATCCATGATTAATCGTTACTTATCTTCCGAACACATCCTTGTCCTCATTTAATTCAGAGGAAAGATCATGAGAATTTTCAATCCCGTTCTCTTATTTAAATATACAAATTTAAAGTTTTCGAAAAATTCAAAAAAGAATCGCAATAACAAATTATGAAAAGAAATATACGAATCCAGTAAATATTTCAAACCTTCTATTTCCCTGTTTATAAAATTCTAATTCAAATAATAGACTAGCCCTTGTTCTAAAGCATACGAATAATCCTATCCTATCACTCCAAAAGGTTTCGAAATATTTAAACGCTCCGTTTACTTTAATAGTTATGTTGTAAGGAGTAGAATTAGACTTATTTCTTTCCACTGCAATTTCAAAAATTTTTAGTTTTCTGACATAAACGGATACAATAAACAACAATTCAAATGACTGAAACATTATAATGCTTTTCAGAAAAATGTTGTTCAATAGACACATCAATATCTAAAGCTTCAAAAAAGACCAAAAGTATCTACATCGAGTATTACCTTAGTTATTCGACTTAAAAGTAATTCAGACTTAGAAAAGATATGCACACTATAAAGGCTGTTTAAATTCGATTTGAACTAAAGCAGACACAAATACAGAATATTTTTCAATTCTAATATCTGTTTTACAGATTGAATTTACCTTATTTTACCTGATTTCCAAAAATTCATTAGAATTTTTTATACCAAATGAATAGTTCAAATAGAATCTTTGACATCATACGACTCAATCCAAAAACAAATTGCAAAATCGTTACCGCTATTTTTTTTTTAATATTTTTTTCCCTAAAACATATTTTCCATTTCTAACAATGAAATTATATATTCAACGATTCCTTTTCAAGGTGCGTTGTTTCTCGGCGTTAATTAGAATAAGTTCATCGATTAATAAACCTTTTCGCTTCCTTACTGCATTCAGATAAACACGAGCTCGATTTGTAACAACACCTTTAGCACCATATAATTCAACCTATAAATAATTCAATAAATTAATTAGATATTTCGAAATTAAATATTTCAATCGCTTTAAATCTAAATCTTTACAAAGTCGTATCTTTCAGTTACAAATTCAAATCCTTTTCTTTCTTACAAAATTTAATTTATCCGAAAAATTGACTTTCTAATTCGAAATACTACATTTAATTGAAACAGTCGAGATTAACGAAACTATGAAATTTCGAAAAATCTTGAACCTCATCCTCAGTAGTGGGTTCCCAAAATGGATCTTCATCGATTATTTCCCAATGTGAAAATTCCAGCTGAGCCGATGAAAGACCACTTGTTTTCTTCCTCAGCTGTTCACAAAATGAAAAACTTTCAATGACTGGCAAATGCGCTTCAACAACGAATAACCCGGTAGCTTGATTCATATCTTCATTTAATATCTTAAAAACGAGGAAATTATTTAGAGAAGTAATTTAAACCTGGAATGATTTCAAAAAATTATTGCATAAAGTTATAAGTTACCTTAGCTCGCCTTTGCGAAAGAACTGTATGCACTTTGCCTAACGCTTGAGCACTTGTTTGTACAGCACATTTGTACATTGCAGCCATAAGACGAAGTGGATGTCTTTTTTGTGCTTCTCTGAAAAAATGATAATCCAACATAATGTATCAGCCACTTCGCTTAAAGATATTATTTTTATAGTAAAAACCACATAAAATTTCCGAATAGTTCTGCAAATCTTTATTTAAGTTTCACATAAATCCTAAAAGTCAAATACGCTTACATTTTAAAGTGCTTAATGATATCTTCGAAACATTTTGAATTACTTTTAACAAACAATTCAAATTGACTTCTATCAACATGAAAATTGAAAAGTCAATTAGTTTTACCGTCAATATAAAAAACTCCGAAAACTAACCTGCATGCCTGCTTCATGCCAGATATCAATGCACCAGCCATTGTTGGATCATCAACTTCCTTTACTGTCCATTCATCGACAATGATAGCAGTACCCCACATTGGTTCTTCACATAAGGGACCAGCTCCTACTGCCAAATCAAAACCCGCCATTATCGATTGATCAAAACACCGTAATTTGGGAGTGCCTTCTAAATGACAGTAAGTAACAGAAATATGACACTAGAAAACTGTAGTTAGAAATCATCTTTTTTAATTAATTCTACAATTATATTACCCTTATAAAACACCGATTATACACTCTAGAAAAGAGCAGTGAGACGAAAATAAATTTTAAAGGAAAGAAGGAAGCAAATGAAATATCTCATCAATTTCACAATCCTACGATACTCTATAAATTATCTGCAAATTATAGTATGGCCCCTCTCATAAATTTCAACAAGAACAGAATTCAAATGGAAAGAAAAACTGGATTAGAGAAAGAATGAAACTGAGACAAACTTACTTTCCCATATAGATGGCCTAATATAGTCATCTGTTGCATTGAACAATATGTTAAATCTAGCTCGAGGTGGTCCAAATCCCCATATTCTATCGATGAAATGTCTGAAAAGAATCATAAAAATGAAAGAAAAGATTGAAACTTGATTTTGACAAAGGTTAATGAGTAGAGTTTTGTGTAGAAGAAAGCATATTACGACGTCTACAAATACATCGTGCTTAAACATTCAAATTAACAATATTGTAATTGAAAAATCGGATGAATAAAATAATTTGATAGATAAAATTATCCCTCTTCTAAAGTTATTTCGCTTTCCGAAAATTCATACCAAACCATTTTTGCTTAAGTCACTAAGAAATGCATAACGAATGACCAATCATAGTTTTTAACAAGAAACATCATCCTATTAATCTTAAAAAGAAATTTAATACATATTTATATATATGCAGTATATATATATATATATATAAAGAACTCTTATGCTTTCAAACATGTACTTACTTAAGTAGCTCAGTTCGTTGCTTCGACCAAAAACTTCCTTTTAAATTCTTCAGCCAATCCACACAATTATCCAGCAAAATTTTATGCAAATCCTCTACCGCTTGGGTATATTTCGCTTGTCGTAAATCACGTAAGATGTTTTCATTTTTTTCCAAAACTTCAATAAGTTCCCGAGGTAATGCCGCTGCACGCAACTTTATTTTAGCCAAACCGCCACGAATGTTACAATCCTAAAACAGACTATTATAAACCATTTAATATCAATCAAACAGATCATTCATTCCTACTCGTGAATCTAATCCTGAGCATCACATCTATTTCACACGCCACTGTATGTAAGAAGTTGGAGATAAAAATAATGGAGAAATTAAAAAATATGTTTAAAAAAAAAGAAACGAATTAATAAACTAAATTATTGGTGAAAATCAGAGATTTGACTGAAAA
Organism: Mansonella ozzardi; assembly: GCA_029876185.1. Lineage (NCBI taxonomy): Eukaryota > Metazoa > Nematoda > Chromadorea > Rhabditida > Onchocercidae > Mansonella > Mansonella ozzardi. The sequence continues at coordinate 1,562 of JARVGP010000778.1, read as the reverse complement.
AAATTCAAGTTGAATATTATGTTATTTCGAAATAAAACAAAAACGTATACTTACAATAGGTTGCATTGAAGTGCTCGGTAATCCAGGCATGGAAATTATAGTTTCGAAGAAAGGTACTGATGGTTCCGACACCTTTATTTTGCTCTGTCCCATATCATATAAATCATTAAGGCATTTCTGTAGATGAACTTCTCCTAAAAATATATGGAAGAGAAAAAATAATAGCAATAAGAGAATAAGGCAATTAGAAATAAAAAAAAATTCTGGATATAAGAGATTTACAAAAAAAAAAAGAAAAAAGAAATTGAAATTGTAAGAAACAAAGGAACAGTGGATATCACTAATTACCGTGCCTACGAAATTTACAAAAATCCAGAAGTTCATCTTCAAAATGAGGTACTACTGAAAATGAAATCCATAATCATTTAACAATAAGCTGGTATCTTGATATTCATTACTTCACGTAGATCGAAGTGTAGAAAAAGACACTGAAAAAACAAAAAAAAAAAAGACCGCAATTTCCAGACTACAAACAAATGATACCTGCAGCGAACATGGCCAGTTCACCATTCTCCTGCTCGACAACTCGTATATTTGAATCCAAAACGCTAAGTTGTTTCAGAGCAGTGCGTAAACTTTTTAGTTCATCAATGCCACCTTCTGGTTGCACTGACACACGAACCAATGGTTTTGCGCCATGCGCAACGCGAACCAATCCTTCCGAAACTGCTTCGCTACAAAGAGTTGTTGCTAACATCTCACTAGAGAATTCGATCGCACACACCGTACCTGCGACGACACGATCCACCACAATTTTTTCACGCCCCATAAGTAAATAAACTCCAGAAATGGTTATCAGTGGTCTGAAACTTCGGAAATAAGGTAACTTGACAAAAGCTAAACACAAGAATTGAAATATTTCCACACGAACATAATTTTTCATCAAACTATACTATCTTTAATATTGCCCAGACAAAACTGTCTGAGTATAGAATCCATACCTGAGATATATGAAAGCGGTAAAATACTAGCAATCAACAGTCTTTTTTCAACATACAAAAACATAAAATATCGAAATGAAATGCGCACCTTTCGGAGATAGTTCCGTCTGAATGCATATTATTAATCAGAAACAACTGATCATCTTTCCGAATAGTTCCAGAAAGTACACGACACATTGCCAATACGGTTCCTCCATACTTCAGTATTTTAGCAATAAAAATAACAGTAGCAGCCGAACTGTCACATGCTTTGACGATTTCATAAAGACAATGATTTTCATTCAAGGAAAGCGACGCTAAGCGGCGAGGATGTGTGAAAGACCGACATGACGGTGATGAATGGATGGCAGCTCGGAAACAAGCCGTTGTTAGAGGAAGCCAACCACGCATAAATTCATCGAATGCTTCTACTGCCCTTCTATTTCGAATTTCAACATTCATTTTACCGGCAAATGCCTGAAAATCATGGAAAAAAAACTTGCATGATCTTTATTAAATTTTAACTTTTTTTTTTTTTTTTTTAAGGTAAAACAATCCAACTCTATAAGAAGAACAAAAAAC